>VXAC01005610.1:502777-612386 GCA_013399225.1 Rhipidura dahli | reverse complement strand
ACCAAAAAAAAAAAAAAAAAAAATCAGCTTGTCTGTTAGTGTAAAAATCAATTAAGAAACCCCAAAACACGAGATGTGCAGCTGGCTTGGCTGAATATGTCTCCTAGCAGTGGTCTTCCCTCATCTTGCTTGTTTCTCCTTTGGCCTCTTACCCCACAGCTACATCTGCTCCGCTCCCTCTCCTTCCAACTGCTACTTCTTCGAACAAATCAGTGCTACTGAGTCATGAAAAGGCCAAGCTCCTCTCTTTCACCTCATCTCCTGGTGTCAGGAGCTCCTGTGGAGCTGCCTCTCTGAGCTTGCCTCCTCTTTCTTCAGCCACAGCCCCTGACACTGGAACCACAGTCATCTCACTCCTGCAGGGGTTCAGGACAGAGTCAGGGCTGCTGCCAGCAGACCTACTGGGAACAGGATCTTCTTCCCAGTTTGTCCTGAGGCCATGATTTGCCTGTCCCAGCAGCAGGCTGTCTTGAGCAACTACTTGCTGGTTGTACTCCATGGACATGTCCTTTAAACCCCATGATTTTCATGGCCTGATAAACAATGCAAATATTTTCTCTGATCATTACCCCCCCAACATTTTCAGCCTTGGCCATCCATCAGCCCCACACAAGCCTGGGCAGGATGACACCAGTCCCTATGGATCACCATGCTCCCAGACCGTGCTGTGGCTGGCTGTGCAGGGATAGTTGAGTGTAACTCATGTACTCACCACTGCTGCACACGGGGTCCTGGGGAAGGGGCTGCCCCGGCCCAAAAGAGACCTCTGAGAGGAACAGGCTGGGTCCGTGCCAAGTTTGGCAGCTCCCCCAGCAGCTGTAGCTGCAGACCAGGGAAATAGTCAGGGGTAATGAGCTTGAAGAAAAGTGTGAGTGTGCATCTGGTGTGGATCAAGGGCTGACTTCATTTCCTTCCTCCTGGCTCCCTTGTCATGCTCTGCCCGGCCATTTGGCTCAGGCCTGGCTGGGATCCAGCTGGTACCCAGTTTCATCAGGGCAGAGCCACAGATAGCATTGCCTTCCCAAGGTGTGGGACAGCTAGTAATCACTCCAGTGAGCCTCTGTGAACATATTTTGTTTCTCAGGAGCCACCAGGTCTCCCCAATGGCATCTGGAGAACATCCAGAGCTGACAGAGCAGTGAACAGGCACTTCCCTGTTGTACCTGCCTGAACCGGAGACCGCAACCGGCGAAACAAGAGAGGAAGATTTCCAGTCCCTTGGCTCATGAGGCTCTCTTAAAAGCTGGAGACAGGAAACATTATCTGTTAGGGACTGATCAGTATTTGTATTGCAGTGGCTCTGGAGTCTCCCACCAACATCCTGCTCCTGTTATTCTGGGCACAGCCACCAGATTCAAAACAGTCCTGGCTGCAAAGACTTTGCAGTTAACTCACCTATGTGAATAAATCAGACCTGCCCTATCAGCAGGCCTGCAGCTAATGGCTTGGCTCTTCCTTTATAGCCAGGACCACCAGAGATCTATGGAAGTCTATTCCAAGCACAACATACCCATCCCCAGCCTGGAGGATGCCAATGAGTACCTGGAAGGACAAGCAGCAAAGCTGAAGGAAACGCAGCCACCTTCAGCCCTCCTTTTCCTCCCCAATAGCTCCTCATTTGATGGATGGTTTTACTCTTAACTCCACCACCTTTAGTAATTCCCACAGGTAACAAAGCAAGATGAACACCAGAGGAAGGACCTTAACTCAAGGTCACAGTGCGCAGGTCCACAGCACAGCCAAGGGCTGTACCGAGGTCATCTGAAACTCAACCCTGTGCCCAGTCAGCTGAGCAACACCACTTCTCATGTTTGTGTTTAAATGACAGGAAAATTGCTTTGTCAAAGTAATTTTCTGGGGTTTCCAACTTGGAATAAGAAGCTTCCAAACTCTTCAGACCTGCCTATGTAGAACAGAGTGCTTCTTGTTCTTGAATGGTAAAGATGTAGTTAATTGCCAGGAAGTGGAAACTGTGCTATAATATCTTGGCGAAAGCGTATATGATGAAGAACTGTTTGCTCTGCTGGACTTGCAGCACTAATAACACACGTGTCTGCTGGAGTCTGTGCCATCAGGAGTCAGCAGGAACTGGAGGACCTGCGTGGTGTTGGATCAATCATTAATCAAAAGCTGGCAGCCGAGCCTGGGACGGTGCAGTGAGGAGTCGGCTGGGACAGGCAGAGGGACATGCAGAGGGACATGCAGAGGGACATAGAGAGGGACATGCAGAGGCTCCCCCCAAACCAAGCACTGCCTGTGCTGATCCATCCCTGCAGGCAGCATCAATGCAAGCCAGATCCTGCACACACACAGACCTGGGACTGCCTGGATCTGGCATCCTTCTGTGGACTGAACCAGGACACCAGGGCAGAAATACCTGACCTTGGGATCAGTCAAGTACATGCATCTTAATTAATAAACTGTAACAAAGTGCTTATCAGTCCCTCATTACTGAAGATTATTCTCCAATGTCTGCACCACTTGCAAAACCTGGAACTGGCTGGGTTTGTTCCTCCCTTGCTCTTCCCAGGAGGTATACGTGCAGTCAGCACTATTTAACCATTCCCAGGAAGAGATGAGCTTTCCTGAAAGGAAGTCAGTGTTTCATCTCCACCCAGAAAAATCATCAGGACTGGATAAAATCTGCAGTCCTGTAAGTAAGCCCAGGGGCACAGCTAGTGAGCAAGGCTTGAACAAGCACTTTTGGTCCAGATGAAAGAGTGTCATGAAAAAAGACTTAAGCCTCTGAGTTTCCGTACTTCCAGTGTGAAACAGAGGACGCCCAGCCTGGTTCTGCTCCCCCTGATCTCTTTCTTTCCCCTTGGCTTCCTGCCATTTTCTTTGGCAGAGCTGGGATGGCTGTGGGAGCCCAGGGAAAGGGGGCACTTTCTTTCTTGCCCACCACAGCAATTATTTGTAGCCCTTTCAGGTATTTTCCAGCCTTACATGTTTTGCTCGAGTGTCCATATACACACAGACATAGGTGCACACATTTGTACATGCACACACACCTACTTTAGATACATATTCCTGCATGTGCACACACTTCTGCAGTGACCTTGGCCCTTCAGAAAGTGTGTCAGACTCATTTCTGCCGTGCTCACATAATTCCATCAGCAAGCATTCAACTCCCAACGATTTTCCTGCAAAACGATGACGCAGAAGGACGGGATGAACACAGCATGGGAGTGTTGCCAGCCTGGTGCTGCCTTACACACTGGCACCACCACATGAAACTGGGGGGCAATGGGTGGCCAAACTGGTTTGATGGTTGTGTAACACAGCTTGTCCCAGCTCAGCTCCTAATTGCTGTCCCCATGCCGGAAGGACTCGGAACACCTACATGACTTTTGCAATATCTGGCCTTCAGGCCAGGCTCTGGGCTCATCAGGGCTTTGCTTAGTGCACCTGAGTGCCCTGAAGCAGCTTCCAGCATCCTCCCTCCCCTTCTGGCAAATCCTGGAAGCAGTACAGCCCCTGGAGGCTGTTTTATTTTGTGGCAGCAGCTACAGTCCCCTCCACTGCCTGTACATACCATGTTTTGGTGTCACAAATGTATGTCCTTCCTGAGCTTTTCTATTGCTGGAGCAGGTTCCTGTAGCTGCAGATTTTTTAGGCTGCTGAGGTTGGTTTTTCCTCCCTTTTCTGCTCCTGGGACAGGCCAAGGCACCTGGCTTTCATTAGTTTTGGTGCTCTACTCTAGGAAGAAAATTCTAGTTTGAGAAGGACTTTTTGCTTTTCACATTTTGCTTTGAAGAAACTACTGTTTGAAGAAAAATGTTTTCTCACGCAATGTCATCACCGGTAATGCTGAAAGGCTGCTTTCAGCCTGCCGGAAACTGGCCTCAGGGAGACCTCAACACCTGCTAAAATCCTGCCCTGAGCTGAGGCCTCTACAAAAACCCTCTACCACAGTCGTCGTCAGCAGAATTCAGAGCCAGTCCATCACCTCGGACAGCTTACGAGGCATCTCTTCCTCCAGCCTCAGCCTCAGGGAAAGTGGAGGAATCTCGTGAGAGAAAGTCAGCTCTGAGGGACCCACCTGCAGCCTCACACAGCTGCCAACAGCTGCCTGGTCGGGACAGGGCTGCTGAAGCATCTCCTTGTGAGCCCGCCCGCTCCATGCAGGGCTCCACTCCTGTGCACAGCTCATCCTCACTCCTGAAGTGTGCAAGAGACACAGAGCTGCTCACCTGGGGAGCAGAACACCTCTGCTGGTGCACTGAGGCCAGGTAAAAGGTTAACCCACCTCATTGCTATCGCTGTCAGATCCAAATCTCTGTACGAGGGGCAGGTACCACACTCAACACATCCACAGAGGCATTTTCTCACCCACGGGGTGGGGTCACCCCCTGGAGACAAATCCAGCCCAGACAGGGCTGGGGATGGGAAAGGGAAGGGCAAGGAAGAAGGGGGAAATCGTGGAAGCAATGGTCCCAGCAGGAAACGCAGATAAGAAATAAGTCATAGGAACTCCCTACCCATGATTTGCTCTGTGAGAAATATCCGCTGTCAGCGTTGCCAACCTGGGCGTTTTCTTTAACATCCAATACTCAAACTTTCTTCCTGCCTGTACCAGGCATTCCTGCTTCATTAGAACACCTGGAATTTCTGAATCATCTGTCATTTCTTTCACTGTGACAGAGAGTGCCTTTTGATTTCTATTATCCACTGCCCAACACGACAGCATGAGTGGGGATCACAGGCTCCAACACGAGCTCCTTGAACAAAGAATAAAATAATTCCTTATCAATGTTCAGAGCCCCAGCCTGAGCTGAGCTGTGCCTTTTTGCAGTGCTTGGCTCACTACTTACTGCTGTCATTCAGACTCCAGCCCCAGAAAACCTCTGTGGACCTTGAAGATTGTCAGACAAGTTTGCTGCAGGTGACACAGCAGGTGTTTCTCTTTCCTGTTGTCACCAGGCAGTCAGCAGCAGAGGAACAGCGTTGGATCTCCAGCCCTGCATGGGTCCAGCTCCCTGGGGAACCTGTCTCTGCACGTAACTGCTGGAGAGGAACAGCCAAAGTGCTACTGATAAACGCTGCAGGAACAACGTGATACATCTGTTGGAGCAAAGTTGAGAGCCAGAATCCGCTCCTGGGGCTAAAGCATTCTGGTGCTGTAGAGCAGTGGGATCAGAGAAATGCTGTCACTTAGCAACTGCATTAGCACAAGAACCAGAACCAAACTGTCTGAAGTGAGAAATGTCACTATTTTTTTTTGGTACAGCTGTGCCCACAAGCTGGAGCAAAGGGAAGTGATTTGAGTCCTGGGATGCTGGTGCCACCTACACAGCCAAGGGAAGGACCCTTAACAGTGAACAAGGGAGTGAGTACAGCAGTGGTTTTTCTTTTAAGATGTGAGTCCCACTACAACCTGAAACATTTTGTCAGAGGAATCAGCTCACACAACTTCTGGGGCACTTCACTTACCCAAACCCACTGCTTTTTATCCTCAGAGTGGTAGTAAACGGCAACCCATCCTCTGTTTTTTTATAACAAAACCCAGCAAAAATTCATTGTATTAGATGCTGCTACAACTGCGTTTGGGAGGATTGGTCACATTAGTGTTAAATAAATCCCTTGTTCTTCTGTAGCCTGCAATGCACAGACAGAAAAGAGGCATTTTAATAAAAGAATAAAGATTGCTTGTTGGGTGGCTGGCTGTGTCCTACACCAGGCAAAGTTTTGTCTTCTCATAATACGGGCAAAATGAGAAAACACCACACTAAGCATTGTGGGTGCTCAGACTCATTAACTGATAGCTTTGATTCTCACAGCAACGGATTTTTAAGCAGGGGTGGGTTGTCATCAGCTAAGAAACCTCGTAAGGTGAACAGACGTTCCTTTCCTACCTGCCATATGGACACCAGCCCATCTGTCCCCAAAAACATCTCTCAAATGAGGAACCACACTGGGAAGCAGAGTCTGGTTTAGAGGAAGAGGCTTACTGTTCCAGGGAAATGAACTTGGTCATGTCACCCACAGCCCTGAAATCAACATTTTCTGTAATGCTTTTGTTTTTCATTTACTTACTTTTTGTTTGTGAAAATATCATCCTAAAGGAGGGATTTAGGATTTGTGCTTACAAATAAAATAAGACTGTAACTTGCCTAATGGGAGCAGTTGAGTTTTACATGGTTGTCTCTTGACATGTTTACACAGCTGGCCAGATACCATTAAAACATATTTTCTCAAGAGGCAGTGTGGTCTAGTGGAATGAGCATGGGCCTAGCAGGCAGGAACTCCCACGTTGTAATTTTGGGTCACCAGTGGTTTGGTTTGGAGCACAGAGCCATTTAACCCCCAGGTGTGACAGAATCCCAAAACGACACCTCCTCATCACAGTGTGATGCTGAACACCCACATGTTAGTCCTCAGCTGGGAGAGGATCAGAGCCCTGATGTGGTACCCAGGGTTGGAAACACCCAAACAAAGACTGTGGAGGGATGGATTGGAGAGGCTTCTCCATCTTCAACTCTGGTGGGTTTGTGTTAGGCAGTCCTGAATCAGAAATGATGCATCTGACACGGTGCTGTGCAGGTCATCCTGATCCGAACTGAGATCATCCTGAGCACTCTGCAACACCTCTTCCCAGAAATGAGCACAACCTTCTTGGAGAGACCCCCAGAGCTTTGCAGATCCTTGGTGAAGTGAAAAAGCCAACAAGCAGCAGTGCTAACTTTTTGCTCAGGAATGGCTAAAAAGCATCCAATTCCAAAAACCTGATGAGCATATCCAATATTACATCTGAACAGGAGCTTCAAGGACAATGGGATTTTAATTACCATGGAATGACTGGCTCTAGTTCTAACTCAGATGGTTAAAAATCAAATAAAACCTAAACTGATATAATTGATAGTTCAATGATATTGAAATAGGGCCTATGTTGTAGCATCACTGAAACTTAGAACCTTCCTTTTTAGATTCCTTCAATCCAGGATACTTTTGCCACAGCACTGAGATTACATTTGTCCTACAAACTGCATGGACACCAGTCCCAGTCCATAGTTCTGGGTGATGATGACGGAAATAATGCTAAAGGAAAACAAAAATGTTTTGTTTTCAGCTGGCAGCTGAATTGTGATCTTACCTATTAAAGATCCTCCTTGTTCACTTCTCCCCCTGGTCACGTCTGGTAACTGCTGTGTTTGTGTTTCACTCTGCTGTTAATAAGGGTTTTATTTGATGGGATATTGAAGATTCTCCAGCAAAACAACATTCCAAATCAGGCAACAGCTACTGTACTAAATCAAGATGGTCTTTCTCAGTGTCTCAGGGCCTGGAATAAAAAGTTGCTTGCAGAATTCAGGGACTGGCTATGCTGATAGACTCTGTGTCTGGGCTTCTGTCAGCAGCCTCGGGGGACTTCTTTCAACAACTTGAGTCATTTTAAAGAACTGGTCTGCTCTTTAAAGGAGGATGGGTGTGAGAAGAGCTCAGCAGCAGAGCATCTGACAGGTGGTGTGGTACAGAGCACTTTCTCAGGATTCTGAATATGAGGAAAGGATGAGCACAGCCACAGTGCTGAGAGCTGGAACTGACCTCACTGAATCCCAAGAACACTGAAGAATTTCCACGGAAAATAACTTCCTCTTGGGAAGCAGGGCTTTCCCCAGCTTGAAACCCGGTCAGCCAAGGCTCCATCCAGCCAAGGATGGAGACAGTGGGACCTTTGGCAGCCTCTTCCCAGGCTGCACAAACTCTGTGACAGAAGATGTCCAAACTGCACCTCCTGAGCCACGGCTGCGGCTGCAAAGCCCTGCTGTGACCGGCGGTTCAGCAATCAGACCTTCTCCTCCTCCACTGCCCAGCTCCGAGTCTGGTGAGGAACAGAGGAAGCTGGAAACCATTCCAGGGGAATTTCTGGGCACAGCTGAGAACAGCACAGTTCTTAACTCAATTTCATAGGTGACATGGAGTCAACAAATCTGACACACACAGCAGTTAGTGTGTACTCTCTCAGAGAAACAACTGAAATAACTAGAAGCTTTTTTTTCCCTTTTTTTTGAGAGAAACATTTTTTTCTTCTGGATGGCAGACTTAAACAGCAAAGAAATCTGTGCCTTCAGGGTATCTTTAACCCAATTTTAGAACCTCCTGGAAGTCAGAGCTATTAATGGACTTGTTGCTGGAAGCTCAGCTCCAGTGTTTTAAATGGCTGTGAAACATGCCCCTGATGGGAGAACAAGCACAAAACCAAGAGAAAAACAGGAATCTGTTATCTGATATTCCCACCCCTGCTAATAAAGTTCTCTTTTTCAATGCTGGAATCTTGGCTGGTGTTAAAAAGAGTCTTGAAAAATTGCCTTGACACCTTATCAACATTTGTACAAAAATCCACCCACCCTTTGCTGACATGGTGGTGCAAGGGACAAAATGAGGATTTTACAAACCTGTCAAAGGAAATCTGTTGCCTGAGCTCGACACTCCTGTGATGAAATGTCGTGTATCTGTAGTGATCTATAAATATCAAACGTTACCTATCACTGAATTAAGATTTTTGCCTTTTAGTAGCCTTATTTATATAATTGACACCTGTGTTTGCTCCAGTATTTCATTACCAGCTGATTTATCCAGGTCAGCCTTGGCAGGTTAATGCACAACTCCACTCCCTCAGCAGGATCTGAAAATTTAGGTCAATTCACATAACTCTGACGAACCTTTAGAACTAAAATGATTAAAGTGACAACTTCCATTGACTCCCTGCTGAGGTCTCCGACCTTAAATCATGGAGGTCACAAAAAATATGTGAAGAATCTAAATAAACTCCAATTCAGAACTCCTTTAGATTAAGCATCTCTGTGTAGTGGGGGCATCAATATGGCTTAAACGAAGTGCACAAAGCTTTACAGTTTCTCAATACACTTTTCATAGGAATTTCACAGATTTCAGTGTATACTTTTTTTCTCAACCCCACCAAATGCAGTTTTTAAACAGACAAAGAGAAGCACTTCAAGTTACCAAAGTCTCAGTTTTGCAAATTTTTCACAAAACTGCAAAAATCTGCTTTCAGGGTTTCGTAGATTAAAATCCAGTCATTTTTCAGTCAAAAGGCTTGGTAGTTTTCCATGCCATATCAAAATGGACGTAAACATTCAGTGTTTGAGCTCCGTGGGTACAATGACAAAGATCCCTTCCTACGTCACCAAATAAATCATCAGGCAGGAACTTTTCCTGACTACACAAGGCAACCACGATGACACATGGGCTTGGCATTAAAGAGGCCAAGGCTCCTTGACACTGCATAAAATCACTGCCCAGACCCAGACTTTCTTTCCTTGTAGCATCATTTTTTTTTTCCATTTTGGAACAGGAGCCATGCAGGAGCTCTGGTGGGCTGAGCAGCCACGTACTGGAGAGCACTGGGAGGAACAGGGAGGTCCAGGAATGCAATCCCCCCTTCCCCTGCAGGTGCCAAGGGGATGCTGTGGAGAGGCCACGAGCTGCTGTTTACAGGTACCTCTTATGCAGGTGAGCTCCATGCTCACTCCTGTTTCCCAGAGCAGAGCGTGCTGCAGCAGCTTCCTCCATCTGCCCCTCACATCTGGGGACCAGCCTGAATTACCTCAACCTGATCTAAATTTTCAGAGTACTCTCTGCTCTCTTGGTGGCTGGAGAAGGCAGCAGCAGGTAACAGGAGGAGGATGGGACACCTCCACTAACAGCCCCATTTTAAAATGAAATACAATTAATTCAGCAGCAGCAGCAATGTTGCCTCCTGATGACTTTTGCTCCAAATTGCATGGACCAGAAACAATGTAACATTAGTCTGAGTGTGATTTACATGAAGGAAGGAGTCCCACAGCATTTACATCCCCTCCACGAGTCATGCTTTGCTATCCCTGGTCTGTCACATCCAGGACATGTTGAAATGACAGGCAGGGAGAGAAGAGCTGCTTCTGAGACAGTTCCACAGGACAAACTCCTTCACTGAGTGGGAATTATTATTATCCAACCTTTGCCCCCTGCTACACACACTGCAGTGCAGGCAGTGGGTTCTGTTTACCGTGCCAGAGCAGCATCTTCTCTTGTGTGTTCATTTAGCAAATTGGAGGCCTCAGACAACAAAGCAAACAGCACCTCAGGTGTTCAAAATCCTTGCTCTTCAGTGACAATGGGTCTGTCAGGCCAGTAATTCCAGTGCTGAATGGAAAATAACTATCCTGGGATTTTATTTTGTAGGCTGAAGCCACTTCCCATCAGGGCCACACACAGAACTGCTCTGGTCTCCTAGGGAAGGTCAGCAGCCAGGGATGGGCAGTGAGAGCCACCCAAAACATGTTTGGGATGACAGAGTGCACCAAAGCAGTTCAACCTTGCATTGAGTCTTGTTTTTAAAAACGTATTTAACACCTCTCCTTCCTCAGTGAAAAGAGGTATTTGCTATTTCTAACATGCAGCAGGACACCAAAGGGCTGGGGAATTCACTCTCCTCCAACAAGGGGTGTGAGCACTGGGGAAAGCACCCAGGTGGGGCTGTCTCCTGTCCTGCACAGTTATCCCTGCAGTGGTGTGTGTGCAGCACTTCTGCCTGCAAAAGCCATGGCAATGCACTTGTGCACTGCTGCACTGCCCAGGGGTGAGCCCAGCAGTGACATTTTTTTCAACTGGGTCCCAAATGGCACATTTTGTATATTAGTATTTAGAGCCAGCCTATAATTAGAAGATAATTTTTTCCAGAGCTAATGAAAAGATGCCCCAGCAACCTCTGGATCTGATCCCAAATCCATTAATACAACTCAAGCAATTCCATTTTGTTTTATGTGGGACAGGCCACGAACTGAAGAAAGATGCTGCCAAGTATTTTCAACCAGGAATATGCTGAAACTTGGTAAAAAAGGGTGGAAGAATTCATCCTGTATCTGTCCCTGTTATATACAACTTGGCGAGAAACTGGGAAAATTTAATGAGTAATGCTTCCTGAACCATGATGGTATTTTGATGGAAATGTGGCTAAGAAATAGCTCCCATGGAAATATTAAGAAAAATGTATTTCTACCATCATAATGAAACTTGACCTGTTGTTTCTGAGTCATTGGTGTCAGCTGATAGAGGCAAAGATGGTGAGTGTAGGGACACAGTGAGCCTTAGCTGCAATTCTCCCCTGCGAGCCAGCCTGGGTGGATTTCCACTGCGGTGTCCTGCACATCAGCCACCAAACACGTGGTGGCTCCATTCCACACCCAGCACCTCCAAACCCAGACTCCACACCAAAACCAGCATCTCCCAGCACTCCCACGCCCAGCTGTCACCACGGTGCCCAGAAACACACTTGATTTAGCACGTGAGAGCACAGCTAATGATGACCCATATGAAAGGAGTGCTAGGAGGGATCTTAAAGCAGCCCAACCACACCGTACCCTGCTTGGCATGGGTGCAACACCCATTCTGTGTGAGCCTTTCTGTTTGGATTATGTTCTTCAAAAGCAGCTACAAGCCTATTAAAACACACCGGAAAAGCACCAAAGAGCTGCCAGGATGAGCTTCCAAATGGGGCTCAAGGTCTGGCACACAGCCCGTCCCTCAGAGATGCTCACCAGCACCTGAGCAAATGCCAACAGAACATCACTGAAAACCCGATTTTCACAGCAAAACAGCACCAATGGCCCATTTTCACTGACCAACCCGTGTCTCTGGGATGAGCACGCAGTGAGAAGAGCCCAGCAGAGCAGAGGGGGCTGGTGGCTGCATCTGATTTTGCCCATCCCAGTGCCCCAGCTCCTGGCTGGGTCCCAGCAGAGCCCACGCCTGTTGTCCACAGGCAGAGCCCTGAAAATGGAGTATGAGCTGTGGAAACACCACCTACCCTGTGCCAGGAATGCAGGCCCTGGAGCACACTGCCCTCAGCTCCTGCCACAGCCCAGTCACCAGCTTTTCTGGATTTATGAGCAAGGTAAATCCTGCTCACAAAGTATCAAGTCGACAAAGAAATAACAATATAAATGCAATGAAGATCCACAGTGAAAGGCAAATGTGCCTTACATAGGCAATCTGAAAAGGTCACCAGAATGTTTGTGGCAAGGATACAAGTATTTCTAACTTTGAACAATGAGACCAAAAGGTGGACAAGGAAACCACTGTGATGCCACCCCAGGGAGTGAATAAATACTGCCCCAGACCACGAATTAACTCTAAACCAATTGTGTTCTTATGAAACCCTCTACAACACAGACACCAATTCACACACCTCAGCATCATCAGTAGAACAGGCTGTTAATTAATGTTTTTCTGGAACACTTTCAAAAGTTGAGCTCTCAAACTATCATTGCTCTCCTGCTCCCTCAGGACAGCCTTTACAAGACAGATAAAAGGGGAACATCCTGTCCCCAACCATACAGCACTGGAGGAGATTTCAAAGACAAATACCAATGCCTCATCTTCTGATTTTTGGCATGAATCTTACAGTTCAGGGTTATTTCTTACTTGACAATTCCCAACAGCATATTTTACTTATTTACAGAAGGACAGGAATTAACAACAGCTCATGACATTTTTATTTTAATGAAATTTAAAAAGGCAGTTATTAGTTATACATACACACAACTGATTCTGTACTTGTTAGTCATAAATATAGAACATTCAGAAGTACAAAATACACTTTATCCACAGCACAATTTCACATCAATATGAAGAGTTTAAACAGATACGTAGCCAAGTGCCTAACAATGACAGAAGCCCATTTTTGGAGTTGTTTTCTTTTTCGTTCTTTAAAGACCATTAATCTACACAAAGTAATCAGTGCCCACAGTCATCAGTTTCATGAAATACACTCTGGTTTAGAGTGGGTAAAGACTGGCCTTTTAAAGACAATTAGATGCCATCACCTTTTCTTTGCTCCAGTAACAGCAACAAGCCCAAGCCCACATTCTCTTCTTCTCACAGTTAACAACTGTGAAAAATGGGACTCTGGCAAAAATCACCTGAAGCCAAACTTGAGCACTGCCAGGAAAAGTGAAAATATCTGAACTAGAAATTAGTCCACTCGATACCTTGCAAACAAAGAGCAACAGCAGTATGACACCAATAAGGCATTAATGACAAAATGGCTGTATTATTCTCGAAAAAAGAGTACACCTATGTATAAAAATATATGTCATAGCAATTGGGTAAATCCAACACTATTTAACACTGTGCCAAAAGTAATTAAGAGTTAAAAAGGCAGTTCTGCAAGAAGTATTTACAGTTTCATACTGTACTTCAAAAGAAAAGAAAAGGCAACAAAGCTACAAATGGAACTATCTGGTTAAAGCATCACTGTAGGTACTGCCAGTAGCACTTGTACAAGTAATGTGATAGAGTCTTGGATTGTTTGTCTGAATAAACGAATATAAATATTTTAGTATCTAAAATTGTCTCAGTCTACATGTCTGCTCCTTGAAATAACTCACCCAGACCATCACTATTTGCAGTTTCTTGCTCCATTAGTTTTAAAACCCAAAAGAGTCAAGTTTCAAGAAACACCGTGTTTGCAACAGTTCGATCAGAAATCACAGCTTTATTTCCAGCTTAGGAAAAAAATAAAAAACACAAAAGAAATGAGAAATCCACCACCTATGAAATTCTGGAGACTGGAAGCCGAAGTGCCGACAAAGCTACACTGACAGCACGTCATAAAAACAGCATCAGCATTCCCAATGCACCTTAAAACTGCAGCTACAGGGTAAGTTAAGTCGCTTTAGCAACCAAACACAAGATACAGCACAGGGCCAAGGCTACACAGCTCTGCCAGCCACAGCACCTGGAGCAGCTGTTTGGGAGCAGCGGGCACGGCGCGGGCAAAGCCTCACCTGGGGCTCAGAAGCACAAAGTCAAAGGCTCATTCATTGCTCCCTCCTCGCTGGCTCAGGAAGGGCAGCCCAACACCTCCCACCAAAGGGGTAGGAGAGGTGGGATGGCCAGGAATGGGAGAGGAGCAGGGAGAGGGTGGAAATGCCGAGAATAAAGCGCTGGCTCGGGATGGCACGATGGAAACGGGCATGGCAACGGCAGAGAGGGAAAACCCAAACCTGGCACCATCCACGCTGCCCTCAACAGAGCAGCCACTGCCTTTCCCAACCAGAAAGGCAGGAGGAGTCCACAAGGTGAGAAGCAGTCCGTGCTCTGATCCCTCAGGCATACTGACTTCAAAAAAACAACAAGGAAAAGAGAGATGTGCTTAAAATTCTTCTAACAGTGTGGACTTCTAACTGCACAACCAAAATCTGTACATGGGAAACCTTCTCCAGTAGTATAAAACCCACGGCATGCTGAGGAAGTTATCGTTGCTGATGTCAGGAGAAAGAAAATTACTTTTAAAACCTTATTTTTAAATTGAATTCAGGAAGTAAAATAAACTATAAATATACTTAGAGCAGTTTGTTGGGTAAAATAAAACAGAGGAACAGCACTTTTTCACTGAATTCATTACTCACTTTATGGAGAAATTTATAAAAATTTCAGAAGGACTGACATTTATCATGTCAAGCCCCTTCTGTGCAGAGACACAAACTGCTCACCTACTGCTCCCTCCCTCACCAGCAGCCCCTTTCAAAACCCTGCACAGCCCCTGAGCACCTCACTCATCGGTGCAGCACCAGGCACCTCCTACAGACACCAGGGAATTTTACTCTGAGGCTTTGCCTATCCAATTCCATGAGCAATCACTCATTTGAGCAGCGTGAGGAGAAAGGGAGATGGCTCCAGGAGAGTAAACATCCATGTATTTAAAAGAGGAGTGCGTAAGCACATGGCTTGCTCACCTAAAATGGTATTTTCCTGGTATTCTCTGGGGGAGACGAGATAGGAGGTTTTTTTGTTTGTTCCCGGTGTGATTTGGTGAGGCAAATGCAGACCAGGAGATCTGATGCCTCTCCAGTACTGCATCTACAAATATACAAAACTGTCCTAAAAAAAAGACTCCCTAACCCCACTTGCCCCACACAGGGTAAGAGATTGGTCCCAGATTTAGTGAGAAAAATAGTAAGGACTCTTCCTGGCTGCTGAGCACTACATGCTGATGTGGGAGAAGGCTGGGACAGCAGTGTCAGATGGGCACAGCAGCCCCACCTGTGCCAGCTGTGTCCCTGGAACTGCGTGGCCAGAGAGGGCTGTGGGGCAGGGCCTGCCTGCTCTCCAGGACATTATCCCAAAAACACAGACTGTGCACCGTGTCCCCTCTCAGAAACACCCCAGAGAGGGGCTCAGAGAAGGCAGAGCTTCATCCTGTGAAGTCTAAGAACTGCTGAACACTGATATCTTCTGGACAGGGGCAATGCCCTGGGGCTGCTCTTCCAAGGTCTGTGATGGCCCCTGGATGCCCAAAAGCTGAGGGAAGCTGCCCCCTCCTCCTGTGCAGAGGCTGGCTACCACCACCCAACCTCAAAGGTTGTGAACAGCCTGCATGCAGGAACTCAGGGCTTGGTGAACGATTCTTCCTCCTCCCGTCCCAGAAGAAATGATCAGGATAAAAATCCTCACAAATCCAACCTCTCTAAGTCATCATGCATAGGAAATACTGAACAAAAAGATTCCTACCACACCTCTGATGAAGACAAAGGGCAGGTGACTCGCCCAAGAGGAAGGTGATTAACTTACCTCTCTGGAAAAGCATACAGCATTCAGAGCAGTCAAGAGTCCTCAACAAACCTGGCAAGCTGAAAATCCCATCTTGAACGGAATAGGGTTAACAGGCTTTAACAGAAGCATTTGCTTGGGAATCCAAGCAAAAATTCAAGTTATCACTGTGTATGCAGTGGACAACAGTCCAATCAATATCGATTACCAACTCACTCTAAAAAAATTACACACGACAAAACCATCTCACTGCTTGCAGCAAATGAGCCTGAATGATTTCCTAGTGACAGGCCACCACCCTGCACTGTTAAAATGTGAGGTTTCACAGTATAAAAAAGTACTTCACAGAAAGGAAATGCAGCTAATATAGAAAATGCAATCTCAATGCGTTTACAGTCATTTTTTAAGAGGCAATATTTTTGGGAAAGCAAGAACAATAATAATTAAAGCAGCCAGTGAGAAATGTACAAGGTTATAGGCCTCAATTCAGTGCAAAACCAGACTAATAGCTTATGTAAGTAAATGTTTGTTCTGAATAGAGAACCACCTGAATTAAAAGTAAGAACACCTATGTGAAGCGATGGAGACTCCCACGATATTCAAATCCTTCACATACATCATCAACCTTTTCAGTACACTCCAGAATGGACCCTTTGTAAAGGCAAAAGAAACCAGTACAGGAAATCACTTCATACAGCACAAGATATACATAAAGTACCAAAATGTACACACATTCAAGTTTAAGTTAGAAAAGGCAGAGCTGAATCTTCTGGTGAGAGAGGCCTACATTATGTTGCTTAATCTCAACATTTAAAGCGACCTAAAACCTACAGGAGTCAAAGAAAACAGAATATTATGTCTGCTTTTAGAAACTTAAGCTTAAAGCAAGGCATCGAAATTGAGCGGTAGGCACTGTAACGAGACATGACCTTACCTTTTCTCTGTTAGTCTTTGTTACTTCCTTATCTATTGAAAAATTACCATTCAAAGGAAATATTATGGATCATTCACATTCAAATATTTGAGACTCAGAGATTTTTTTTTCTTTTTTTTTAAAAACAAGCAAAATTTTTTTATCTCTGAGGTAGATGACAATAAAATAAAAAAAAAAGAAATAATGGAGCTGTCAATGAACACTAACAAGTGCTGGAGCTCCTCTGTTGGCACTGATGCACCCCAAGGAGGAGAGAGCAAGCCCTACACCACTATCTGAAACGTGAGAAATGTGTCTTCTGGTTTAGTAGCTTCTACAGAAATGCAACACAGAAAAAGCAGCGCCAAAATTACACCCAAATGGCCTTGGAGAAGAAGAACTTCCATTTCTGCTTCGCAAGCTACTCGGAAAATGGTGGAAACATGCCCAGGTCAGCAAAATCTTCAATGTTGTAATTGCCAGTACCCTGTGTGGGATCCCCCGGCATGGGCAGCATGTCCTGCACGAGAAGGAAAAATCAAAGTCAAGTGTCACTTGCCAACACATCATCCAGACACAAACTGTTTCCTGCTCATGTTTTCAGTGTAAAACCAGAAAAGGCCAAGTTTGGATAAGTGAGGTGAAAACCAGACCTGTGCAGGGGGCTGGGCTAAGGTTCATGTGCTACTTATGTTTTGCTGGGGTGTTTCTGAACAAGAGGTGGGACTCAAGCAGGACAGAAGTTTTGGATTGCTCCTCCGAACAAAACACATTTGTGCTGCCTCCTACTCCTCCCAGACTGCAACAGCTCCCCTTGGAATGGGCAGCTACACATGGAGAGAAGCAAACTCTCTGGTTTCACTGCGTGGGGAGTCTACAACATCTCACACACCAGAGCTCCAGCTGGGTCAGGGTGGGCTTGGGCAAGGTCTCACCTCCTCACCAGCACTCCCTAGGTGAACACCCAACACTGGACACCCACCCCAGCTAACGAGGTGCCCAAGCAGTCTTCATGGATGGACAGAGGCAGAGGAAACAGCAGGAACTTTGGAGAAATGGGATTTCGTGGTTATTGCTCTCAAGTGCCTTGAGCCAAGTGAGGTCTCTGCAGGAGGCTTCCAAAGACACTCAACCTTTCCTCTCAGCTGGAGACTGAAGCCACAGGGAAAAGATACCCCTTGCTGGGAAAACCAGAGTTTATGCTTGCTTTTCCTGTCAGTCCTTACAATAATAAGCTCTCACCGCAAAGCCAAATCTTGTCAGGGATGGCTCATTATCCTCACAGTAAAACAAAACCAGGAAAACAAATAAGAAGGCTCACAGGATCTGCTCTGTGAAAGAGCAACCAAGAGCTGCTGCGTACTGTGAAGTTCCCCCAAAATAAAGACTGATCAAAATCCATCTGAAGTCCTCACAGCATCCCTGTCAATGTGGTGAGAGAGACTGTGAACACAACTGGCAGAGTCTGAGCTGCCAGGATCAGCCTTCATTTTCTGACCAAAACTTGCACTTATTTGACGTTTACCCACATTCCCTCCCAGCCAAAGGGAAGCTGTAGCTGCCCCCTCTGGTCTACATTTCCACCTCTGAAGGCATTTCTGCTGCTGGGGCCTCTATGGCAAAGTCTCCTCAGGCAGAGATCCTGCAAGGTCTCCTCTCCAGTCTGCCTCTCTCTTTAAGTCCAGCTAACCCAGGGCTGGCTTTGGGCACAAACAATCCAAGCAGCTTCTTGGAGGCCTTTGAACTCTTCCAAGTTTCTTATCACATCCAGCTGTTATCCTGATTCCCTCCAAATGCACGCTTGCCTGCAAGGGCTCTGCAGATGAGCCCAGTTCTCCTTTTATCCCATGGTCCTCCTTTCCACAAACTTCATGAGAAGTTTGCTAAGAAACAAGCAAGACTTGGAGCCCTGTGTCTTTGCTGGCCATCAAACCACGCTGCCCTCAGCTCCTCTGGAATTACCCTGCACATCCTCTAGGACAATGATTAAACTTTGCTAACACAAAGAGATGCAACAGACCAATCCTGGCTAAGAGCACGCAGACAGGCAGTTACTCCACATGAAGGGCTGTTGTTTGATCTTTGGTTCAGTTTGCTTTGAAGCAATGGTTCATGCACACAGGAGTAATTCCCATGCTCACATCTCCTCTGCAGCACTCCTGCAAGCAGCTGGTGCAATCCTGCAGGTGAATTTACTTTCCAAAGATAAGGAGGTGCCCCACTTCTAAACCTTGCTTGGGGCTTGAACTGTCTTTCCTGCATTTATCTGCATTGTTTTCTTGTAAACTGTCTTCTTCATCTAATTTAAAAACCAGTCAGACAAGGACAGGTATGTTATTAGTCAGCTTATAAAAGCCTACTCTATAGCAGGACTTCACTATGTGTAGTCAAAGCTCAGAATTATAGTTAATTAGGTAGATGAAGACTGTTTACCACCTAACTGATAATCTGACTGGATTTAACCTTAAAAAATTATTGGTGACTATCTGCCATGCAGTATCAGCCTCCTTTCCTGCATGAACTGTCACAGAGAATGACACTGATATCTAATTGAACCTGAAATGTCAGAGGCCAGCAGCAGAATGAGAAAGACACTCCACTTGGAAATACTTCATGGGGTCTCTGCAAAAGATGTAAGCCCAAAGTATAGGGTGCAAAGAGAAGGGAAAACAGCGTTTCACATCAGCAAAGATGCTGCTGTGTGGCAGAAACCCAAACCACCTCAGCAGCTAAGGGCAGCTAAGAGCAGTGAGGCAGCAGACAGCAGTAGGGAAATGCTCCAGCTCCTGCTGCACCCCTGATCCTCAAGGACCATGGCTCCTAACTGAGAGCAGCAGGGCTGTCAGGGGGACTCAGGGCTCGCTGCACGCTCCTCACCTGGAACACCTCGGTCTGGCTGGGCTGCGGGTGCGAGTGCTGGTCGCTGCTCTGCTGGTTGTGGTGCTGGCTCTGCCACTGGGACCACACTTCAGAGGGTCTCCCCTGGAACTGCCCGCTGCTCTGGCCACCTTCAGCTGCACGGGGCAAGAAAGGGCAGGAGTCAGAGAGCAGCTCCTCCAAACCATCTGCCTGCTTTGCTGCGGCATCCATCAGCGCCTGGATTTGCAAAGGAGCCTCGGGGAAAGGCCCCGAGGGACACCAGCCCTGTGAGGAGGAAGCTGGAGGGAGTTTCAGCCCCAGAGCAAAGCTCAGGGCCACGGCTGCACAGCCATGAACTGCCCAGAGCAAAACACACAGTGACACGGCGAGCCTGGCACTGGAAGACAATTTTTGAGCATTGAAGACCATTTTCAAGCATTGAAGAAAATTTTCAAGCATCCCCCCATGGTTTTTTAATCAATAATAAGGAGTGTTTTTCATTTCACTTGAAAACCAAAGTTCACCATCTGAATGCTCTTTCTCTTCAGAAAACTGAATGCTTGCAGAGCAGTGGGTGCACAGTTTGCTACTCATCCAAAAAGCATGTAAGCAGAACCAGGATTTTTTAAGCAGATGTAGAAACACTATGATAACAGACAGCAGCCTCACTGATTAAATACAGGCATTGCTGGACTGTCTTGTCCTTCAGTGATACAGCTGCAAAGTCTTTTATTTAATATGCATTTCATAGCAAATTATTATCCTGTCTGCATGATGATACTTTCCTAGAAGTCTGAGGCCATTTACATTTGACAGAGCAACATGAATAGCAAGTCTTTATTGTAAATACACTTTAAGTGATGATTTCAAGGAGATTAATTTCTTCTAAATCCTCTACCAGACAAAAAGCATGTAGCCACACATTAATTTGCTTACCTATTACACATACATTTTTCATGAGTACACAGTAAAAGATTACACTTAAGGTGGACTCATTTTACCCTGCATTTCTACAGACTGCCACTGAATTATAATATTTTTGGATAATTTCCCATTCATTAGTTACAGTATCTCCTTCTAAGAACTAGCATTTTAGAAAGCTTGCCACCAGGCTTATGCTTTTCCTCCAAACATTTCCTCCTCTTTTTTTTTCTTCTTCTTGTTTTTTCTCTATAACTGCTCCAGCTATTTTTGCCTGTTTCCCTCTCAGAGAATCAAGCTGTGTATGTCTGGTTCTTCCCGACCACCAGCACCCTCAGCCAAGGGTGCCAAATTTCCTGTGCCAAATTCCACACCTGTGCTGTGCCAAGTCTTTGACAGCCAGACTCAAACACGTCAAATCAGCCTCTACTCACAGTTGTGACTTCAGAAAATACAAACCCACGTGTTTAACCCCATCCCTTGGGGTACCAGCTAAGCCATGCAAAACAGATAAAGGGAAGGTTTTACAGGAAAGTAAACAGGCTGCAGTGATGCATTTCTATCACATCCCAAGTAGATGATTACAGCTCTTCCCTCACTGACATTACCACAACCAGTAATTCAGCTGACTCAAAAACCCTGCAGACATTTTAAGGGCCAAAATACAATTCATCTAAGCTACCCTTTAAAAGAAAGCTGCGAGTTTGTTTTGTTGTTGTTTTTTTTTTTTTTTTCTCTCCCTTAGAACAACACTTTGAAATTAACTGAGGGAAGCAAATGATGCTTCTTTTCAGCAGAACAGCTCCTGCCAGCCGGTGGTCGAAGCCATTCGTCTCGGTGAGGGCTGTGTTATTAATAGCACCCAAACTGATGTAGGTCAGGAGATGTTTCTCATTAAGTTAAAGGGTTCTTGCCAAGTAGCTTAAGCCTGAAATACAAGGCTGTCTCATAAACAAATGTACAATGCCTGGTGGAAATGGAAATGGAGGCAGGAATGAGCTATGTGGGAAGAGCTCTGTCCCAGGGCCCCTTTTTCCAGGCACCAGCGGGGTCTGCAACAGGTCTGTGCCAGATCTGCTCCCCAGGGACACGAGGAAGCAACACACATCAGCACACTGCTACCTGTGCTTTTTGGAATTGCCCATTATTACCAGCCAGTGACATTTTTCATGGAATCCATTACATTTTTTCACTCTCGAGTATTACTCTTCTGGTGGAATAAAGAAAACTTACCAAGGGGTTACCTGCTGGGTCATGGTCTGAAAGCCACTAAATTAGCATGTAATAGAAAAACAAAACCATTTCAAAACATGGCACCTACTCTGAATAGGTTAGCAGCAGTGAGGGTACAAAATAAATCCTGTTTCCAGCCAATCTCTGTGCAAGAGGACATCACCATGAAGAAGAAGACAAAAAATGAAAAAAATAAATAAATAAAGCAAATTTGTGCCTTTTAAGTGTTCTCCTGAGAAGCAGAAAGAAATTGAAGAAGCTAACCACAATTTGGGAGGATGGTTACTTGTGATACAAGCAACTTCTGAATCTTTCAGGGCACCATTTACTGGGAAAAAAATAAAAAAATTCCAACACACTGTAAAATGACATAATATTCCCAAATTTGTTGGATGTGGAGGAGATGCAGCGTGGAGGGAACAGGTCAGCTCTGTTCTCTCTACTCAGCAGCAGAAAGCAAAACCCTTTCACCACCTGGGTTTCCCATCTGACCCACCAAAAGAACCAGCTGGAGGAATTTGCTGAAGAGTTCAGTTTCTAAGTGCATTTCTGGTTACACCATTTACCACCTACCAAAGCCTGCACTTCGGTTTGCTAAGCTGGAGTAGGCATTCCCACTTGGAGAGGAGGTGGCTGGGCTGGACAGGGGGCTGTAGGACGATGGATCAGCTGGGTAGGTGTGACTTGTTCCAATGCCAAAGGGAGACGACTGAGCCTTGCCAGACTGGGATGGGATTTGCTGAGGAATAAAGGGTAAAAGAAGGAGAAAGTTTAATTGCTGAGGAACAGCGCAGCAGAATCACTTTTTACAACATAAAGCAAAGACTAAATAAACTCTGTGGATGCCAACAGGCACGTTTTTCCTCTCTCAGCCATTTTTCACTTCTGTCCAAGCCAGCTTACTGCTGCAGAAGGAATACAGCAGACTATAAACCAACACTTACAGCTCTCCTGCTGATTAGCTCACATGTACTCTTATCAGAGCTGTGTGGAAAACCAGGATTTCCTTCCTTGTTATGAGGATTAATCTCAAACAGAACAGGTATGAAGAATTCATCTTTATTTTCCGGGTGTATTGATTTTGCAGCACCACAATAAAATAAGTTACCTGAATGTCCCGCAGGTCTCACTTGACCAGAGTATTCAGTAATTGGGACTAAATGGCCAAAGAAGTTTCAAAACTAATGAGCTGCTTTCTCTCCCTGCCTATGAAATATAGGCAGCAGTTATTCTGCTTTGTAAAAGGCCTGGAAGGGTGAATCACCAAGTCCTGGTAGAAGGGAAGAAACAGTCTAACGTTGCTTTAATTGGGCAGCAGATTTAATTCAAAGGTACTAATATCCAGCTTGCTGTCATTTCACCTACATAATGGCTCTGTCACAGGATCTCCCAGAATGTTACACAACTGATTAAACACTGCAGAGGCTGCTTTGAGATGTGTACAGCTTGAGACTAAAGGGAGTGAAGTGCTCCATCCAAAGTCATGTGCTAATGCACAGACAGAATCTGCTTATAAACCATTTCCCACATGATGAGTAAGCCCAGCAGTCCCAAGAAAAACTCACTGCCTAACCAATCCCACAAACAGCAAGGAAAGGTGATTCCATCTCTGGATACCTGTAATGATGTGCACAGTTGCTGGCAATCAATGCACACAAATGAAGCTGCTCTTCCCTGGAAGGGAGGGACAGGGAGCACAATGAAGCCCCCACAACCCAAGGGGAAAAGGTCAGTGACCTGCTGCTACACCACTCAGACACACACAGGTCCATGGGGCTGGGCAGGACCCACCCAAGGGCACGGATGGAGCTGGCAGAAGTGTTCACTGAGCTACTTCCCATCATTTCTCAGCAGGAAAAATTCCTTCACCAAAAGGGTTGTCAAGAACAGGAAGAGGCTGCCCAGGGAAGAGACTGAGTCACCATCCCTGGAGGTGTTTAAAAGATGTGTAGATGTGGCACGTGGGGACGTGGGTTAGTGGTGGAATTGGCAGCAGTGGGTTAATGGTTGGACTTGATAATCATAAAGGTCTTTTCCAAAATTAATGACTCTACAATTTTTGGGCAAATGCAGGGGAGCTGGGGGAGGAAAACAGATCCCAATAGGCATATAACATGTGGAAGATGCTATTAAGTCTTCAATTCAGTTCCAAGCTAAGAAATTGTACATTTCTGAAGGTTTCCACAATGGCAGTGGGTGCTCTGCATGTCACTTCTGCAAGGCTTAACTCCATTTTACTTTATTTAAGATGGATGAATGAATTCCAATTTCTTTACACTCATATACAAACTCAGTTGACCTGGACAGAATTTGTGCAGTAAGAGGGATGAGTAATTTGCTTTAGTCATTTTCAGCACCTTCCATATCATGTAAAGAAACGAGTTCATGTTACAACTGGATTTCATTAACCAGGTGTGACAGACAACCAGGACACACTGAGGGCTGGGAATGATCAGTGATTAATGTGGAAACAATTCAGTTATTGAAACATTATTTAGTGACCACCCCAACATGCCATTCCAGCCTGCCAAACAATGGGAACTCAGGAGTGATTAAGAGCAGCATTATTAGGATAGAATTGATTATTTCACATTTTTTGTCTTTTTTAATAAGAGTTTCAAAGCATTTTTTAAATTGTTACACAGAACAAGAAATGATTTCTGGGCTAACCCTGACAAGCACGAGTGCATCTGATGGAGGTATGTGCTGGACTGTGTGAGCTACACTGGGCAGTGCTAATGCAGGGGCACCAGGCTGAGCAGCCTGGATTTGTAGGTGCCCCTTCTGCCCACCCTGATAACAGTGGGTAACGCTGCTGGGTGCAAGGTGCTGGTCCAAGGAAGATTTAATTCACAGGCTCAATACCAAAGCACAACATCTGTCCTTCTTCCTCCACCCAGTGCACACATAAAACAAATGCAGGATGACACCCTGCACTGGGGTTTGGGTCAGTGCAGCCACTGCCACCTCAATGAACATCCTCCCAAACTCCAAATGCAGCTCCACACAGGGGGGGCAGCTGCTCACACTGCCAAGGAACAGGAGCCAGGGACCCAACTCCACCCCAACCACAAATTAATTACACTGACATTACAAATGGGTCCAGTATGAAAAAAGCACCTCAGTGAGTACCTGTCCTGGGAAGGGCGGGCGGGTTCCTGTCCAGGCCACCTGGCTCTGGTTGAGCTGCCGGGAGATCTGGGTCAGGTTCTGGCCGGTGGAGGACGAGGACTGGATGTCATTGACCCCAGGCACGTGCACCACGGAGGAGCTGAGGGTTCAGAGCACACACAGAGCCTCGTCTGTAGGGAGTGTTCTCAAGGCACAGACTGCACCCCAGGTACAGAAATACTGATGATACATTAGAACAAATCATCCACTCTATCTTGATTAAAAAAAAAAAAACCAAACTACTGAAAAGCATCACAGAGCTGTGAAACATATTCTGGACTGTCTTGTCCTTCAGTGATACAGCTGCAAAGTGATTTATTTAATTTGCATTTCGTTGCAAATTATTATCCTGTCTGTATGATGATGCTTTCCTAAAAGTCTGACATTTGACACAGCAACATGAATAGCAAGGCTTTATTGTACATACACTTAGTGAAACCTACTGGCATTCTAAAATGTCAGTTCTAACAGACACAGCAGGCAAAATTATTTTGAATTAGACTTCAGTAATCTCTTGGAAAGGGCTTCTAAGAATAAAAACAGCCTCACACACGGTGCATACACGCTTATACCCACACCAGTTTAACATTTAATGCATTAAAAATCCTGCTTGCAGAGAGTATTTGAGCAGGTACTTCATCATAAATTTGTGCCTAAAGTCAATAGTATATAAGCATTTGCTTAAATGCCATTTTAAATGAAGATGGGCAAAAAAGACGATACTTATAAGCACTTCCTTACTTGTTTCCTGCCTGGGAAATGAAGAAGTATGTGCTACATCTTAAAAATAAGAGCTTTAAATTCCTTTTTTCACCAACTGATGCTAAAAAAGAACAGACAGTTATATACCCAGGCAAAAGAATAATCAAGACAGGGAGTTAAACTCATGTAGTAACTTTAAAACACTAATAATAATAAAAAAAATAACGTTTTTAAGGAACTTTTTTATATGTTAGCTGTTTCTTAATTACTGAATTTCACTAGAGAGAAATACCCACAGATTACTAATTATAAGAAAAATTTTATGATGGAACTGCTCCACATCACTATTTTATTCTCATGGAAGTCTTGAGCAATGGAATCTACACAACCACACTGTGACTGTGCTTTTATACATAAAAACATATTTTTTACATGTCATATATAGATGAATAAAAGTGAAGACAGCACACAAAACCACTTTTGTGCATCCACTGAAACAGCTTGTTCTTTTCTCCAGTCCCTTCCCTATTGTTTATTTTCACAATCTTACACAGAAAGAAGAAAGCAGATTGGGAAAAGAAGTAAACAAGGCTGAACAGAGAGAAAGCAGGAATCTGAATCCTCAGAGAAGGCTGACAGAATCCCTCCCAGAGTGTAAGCAAAACGTGGCAGGCATTTGAATACTGGAGTTGTTATTCTGGATTTCTTAATAAAAAAAATTCTAAATAAAAATTTCTTTTGTAAAATAAAAATTTCTTTTCTAAAAGCAAAATGTATGTTTAGAAATTCTTTGCAGAGTTTTTCTAATTTTTTTTTTTTTATATTTGTTTTTATTTTTTACTATCACAGAGTTTCCAAAGAGGGAAACGTAGACCAGAAAGTCCATCTACATCTGGCTGGAGCACACAGCAGCTGCTGGGGAGGGCTGGCCCTACTGCAAACATCTTCTCAGCTGGAATGGCAAGTCCCATCATCTAAGGAGCTTGCACTGTATCTGGAAGATGTTCTTTGAAACCAGGATTCTGCAGAACAGTGCCTGGAGGCTGCCCAGGCTCAGTGACTGAATAGGCCAGGCTGGAGATTATTCAAAGAGGCCAGTGCACTGAGACTGGGAGTGCTGGCACAAATGAAAGCCATTGCTTGACACAACAAAACAGCAGCAGGAAAAAAACTACAGTTAAACATCAGGAATTAACACAGGAAACAAACAGAACACACACCAAACCCCAGAATGGAAAGTCAGCCACCCAGTAATACACAACATCCAATTAAAAGACATTTTAATTTACTGTCCTATCTCCCCAAGTTATACTTGGTTTTAATTTGACAAAATGCTCTCAGATGGATCTTACTCCTCCCCAGTGAGATTATCAGCAATCACAACTTTAAGAGCACACTGGTTTAAACAAACTCAGTGTCTGCCAAGGTTTCCCAGTTCCTGGAACTGACAGGTTCTGAATGGCTGTTCCCTCACTTTCACAGCCTTTGCTGGTCTGAACAGGAGAATGAAACCCCAGTAAGACAGTGGTGGTATCACAAGGCACTAAGGGAAACACAGCTGCTGTTACCACACTCTCCAAAAGTGACTGAAAACTAAAACAAACTTCAGATTAGGAAAACCTGTACTGCCAGCTGGTAGGCAGTGCCACACACTTACAATAATTCAAAAAAGCCCTGGAACGTGCCAGAACACCACCTTATGAGTATCTGGAAGCTGCCTTAGGAAAGCATTCGTGCCTCTGTCGCAGTCCTCCCCAGGACTGTGGATGCAGCATCCCTCTGTTCCCTGTGCTAAGGTACCACATCAGTGCCCCCAAGGCAGCCTGCAGGGGCAGTGACAGCTGTGAGTGCAAAGCAGATCTCTGCACCTCCCTAGCCCGGCTGAATGTTCCTCAGATCTCTGACCCTGGCACCTCTCAGAATCATTTCCCTTCAGGATTTGTTGCTGCTTCTTAGCTTTTTTCCAATTACGTTATTACAGCAAGAAGTACCTACTTACCAGACAATATTTTGAAGAGAGATACCCAAAACATCTCAGCTTGTAAGCCCAGAGTAAGTGACAAGATACCACCAGCAGTCAAGTGTACACAGAGTAAAAGTCATTCATGTAAAGAAAGCTCTTCCACTTCGGTTTGGTTTTGTTTCCACCACATTGAAGGGGGACAGTCCCTCACTCTCAGACAGAAACTGATACATTCAGGATCTGGACTAAATACCTGAAAGTCTTTCCCGAGTGTCCTGGCTGAAATGGGCTTCCCTGTGAGTAAAGCTGCTGGTTCCCTGCTGTAGATGCAGAGGCCATCATTTTTTTATCAGCTACAAGAGAGAAACAAATCACAGAAAAATAATTAATTTAAGGGAGGAGATAATGAAGGAAAAATTATTTAAAGACAAGTACATTGTATATAGGCAGCAGGAAGTTTTCTTTCCTTCTTCAAGCTTCATGAAGAAGCCCTGTGGAACATATTAGCAGTGACACAAGAGGACTGTGTGACAATTCAGTGTGAAACCAAAGGCACAGCTGGTTTGTGTCTCCTCCATACCCTCCCCACACACAGGCTGTGCCTCGTTAGTGCCATTGTTTTAGTGCCATTGTTTAAGTGCCATTGTTTTTGTGGGATACTGTGCTGGTTGTGCCCTCTGGCCACGCAGCCCAGACCTGCTGGAAGCTGCTGCTGGACTGCACAGAGCACAGCTCTGGCCGAGGTGGGCAGACGGGGTGCATGGTCCCCAGCCACAGACTGGAGAGGGGAACAAAGCTGTCCTGGAAGAAAGGTGTGAGATGCACATTTCTGGCACCAAAAAAAGCCCTCCAGCCCCACTGCTGTCACCACAGCCTGTCTGCACCCCACTGGGTAAGAGAACCCAAGGAAGGGTGGCCAAGAGCTCCCTCCTGACCACCCAGCTGCCAATCTGCTTCTCTTGGGATGTCCCTGGCACCCTGGTGGCACTGCCTGCTCACCTTGGGGTGACAACCAAGCCCCACCTGCACTGCAGTCCCACAGGGGGCTGGAGGCACCTTGCCTCTGAGTGCCACAAGACCCGCACAGCTGAGCTGTGGCAAGGCAAAACACAAGTCTCTCCTGGAATTTGATGTCCTTACGTAGCTTGGGGGAGTCATGAAATAGGATGGGGAGCAATGAAACAGGATGGAAGCACCCCAGAGGGGTGGAAGACAAAGGAGCGTAGTGAGTAACACACAAAGAGGTGCCATGAACTTTCATTAACTTTCACAGTCTACCCTTTATGTGGCAACTGGAGATCAATCTCTGAATGAAACAAAATTGGCTGAACAGCACCACTTGGTCCCTCAAATTAATTTTTTGGCACTGGATTACTCCAAAGCCCAGGGAACTCTCACTACTATTTTTCTTAAAATAATTTACACCACCCTTTATTCACTTTCTCCACCTCCCTTCCAAGTGCAAAACACCTTGCAACTCACTGATGGTTTTGCAACCATTTGTTGCTATGTACCTGCCAGGCCTAGAAATCAAGTCTGCCTCCTCATTTTCCCCTTTGCTCTTTTCAGATTCCCACTCATTTCACAAGATGCACCCTTGGACAAAAGGCCCACTCAATTCACACTAACAGAAGTATTTTCTAGGTGTTTAAAATTTTTTTAGCTTTCCCAGCTTCTAGAGACCTCCTGAGAGTGACTCACCAAAGGCCTCCAAAATGCACCAGCTCTTCTCTGTTACCTAAATTGTTCTTACATTATGTTCCTAACAAGAACCTAAGCTTGCCTCCCAAAAGAAAAAAAGTCACCTCAAATTCCCTCACAGGAGCCTCGGAGGCAATGTGGGTGCCACTGATGCAAGCTGTCATTGCTTGTCCTTTGATAATGCAGAAATTTGTAGAAATTCCTGCCTGGCTACCTACTGGCCAGCACAGAAACCAAGGCTGGGCTGCAAAACTCTGCTCTTGTATTAAAAAGAAAACAACAGGGAGAAATGGGCACAAGGTCTAGAGAAGGTTGTGGATATAGTAGGAAGAACTGAGAATGGGTTGGGATAGCTCTGAGAAGAAGGACAGATGAATCTGTCTTTTTCTGCAGTAATGTCATTCTTGCATGAGATGCCCCATTTTCTAAGGCCACCCTTTGCAGGGACACCAAACTCTCAGGGCTGGAAGAGACTGAGCCAAAATCCTGCCGGTGCTTTAGATATTTGAGAACAACTCACCAGAGGAATTGAGAGTGCCCCAAATGAACTGGAATTCCTCAAGTGCAGCAGAGTTGCCATGGCAGCTACCAGGGTCTGTGCCACAGGATGAGGCCAAGACAAAGGGAACAGCTAAACTAATAGCAAGCAGCTAATTCTCCTTCCTGAGTTACCCTGAATGCTCTTTAGCCTCTCAATCTGGCCCACATCTTCCCCAGGCTGTATTCCTACCCAGGGTTTTACACACAATTCTCTGCTCTCACCTTTGGTACAGCACTGATTTTTTTTTGTTTTTCTTTGGTGTGTTTTACCTGTTTCTCTTTAAACTCTACCACTGTATTGGCCAGTGATGTCCCTTCTCTCAGCAGAACCAGTATTTCCAACATTTCTGCCCCTTGACTGAATCTCTCTAAGAACTGCATCATCCCAGTGCTTCAAAGCACGTGCATGAATCAGTAAAGCCAGGCTTCCTCTCCCAGCTTTTGGGGTTTTATGTGTGGCCACTGCATGCAATTATGGCAGCAATCCCCCTGTGCCACCCCATGATCTCATAGAATGAGATTGGGTGTCAAAATAAAGCAAATGTCTGGCAGGCAGCACGCAGCCTTGTCAATATTGGTTTTGGACAGGGTTATCTCATCCCTAACTGTGAACCATCCTTTATCATTCAGAGGAGACCTTGATCACAGCTCCCACGAGAAATTCAGAGAGGGAGAATGTCCCAAAAAAAGCACAGCCTGTAAGTTGATAAGAAGAAAAAGAGAAATGGTATTTCCAAGAACATAACCTCGCAGCTACCTCACAGCTTGAGACACCCTTAACCTTAACCCCTCCCCACAAACAGCTGAGAGCTGCCTGAAAAAGAGCCAATAAGGCAGCCAAAAAGCAAGATGTTCTTGCTTGGAAAAATACATTCTGGTGTTTAGGGTTGGAGTCTTGCTACCTTCTAATGGACCCTTTTTATGGCCTCAGCTGTTGACTCCACTGTTAGAGTAAACAGACAAGGATGAACAGGAACAGCAGAGAAGTCCAAGCAACAGGAGGACAGAAAATCAAGTATATATTGCAGTTACAATGTCTTCTCCATTTGAAAAAGCCAATCCAGACATAAGACACCAACGGAGTGAGGTCACTTTCCAACACCCCTGGAGCCAAACCCTGTGGATCATTTCCTCCCTGCACTGCGTGACACTTGCACATTGATTTATTTAAAACAAATGCAAAAATTCCTCTTTTTCAGTGAGGACAGTTAAGAACAATAAACAATCGATGACTTCTTCTACAAGCAGTGGAATTAATGAGCCTGGTTTCCTACAGATATATTTTGGATGATCCCTTCAGCTGCCAGCCTTAGTGATTTCTGTCTGTTAGGGCAGCACAGGCTGGGGCTACTTTGAGAGACAGCTCCATCTGTCTGACTGACAATGGCTATCAAACTGGCTGTTTCCTCTTAAAATAGGGCTGGGAAATCCTTTGGTGAGGGCATCAGTCAGGATTCTGTCCTCACAGTGATTTCCAAGGAATACAGAGCAACATACTGTTCCAGAGACTCCTCCCTCTCTTAGAAGAACGTGCTAACAAGTTTAAAAGTTGTGGGAAAAAGATCAAGGACTCCTCACAACCAGGTAACATGACTGGAGGTGCCTCAGCTGGCCAGAGAACAAGTATATTATGACACTTCAAGGCACCATATGCCTCTGAAAGCATTGATATAAAAGCTGGTGATTTGATAAAAAACTGCAGCCTACCTTTAAGATGATAAGTTTCTTGTCCCTATTTAGAGAAATAAATTTATATATGCTGTTTAAGAAGTCAAATAGACACTTAGAAATGGAAAGTTCTGCTTAGTATATTTAATATCTAAGAGCACTGCCTAAAGTGTCCTTGTGAAAAGAAAAGAGAATCAAAACCAGGTGGCTCTGATGACACAAAAGCCATCCTTCCCTTCTTGAATTTGCTCCTTTAGGGGAAACACCCAACTACTGACAGATCCTAGGAAATGTCCCAAAGACTGATGCTGCTCAGAAAATTCCCTGCCACACTGCAGTTTCTCTTCATTCTCTTGAAGCTGTGCTGTACATCATGTAACCAAGCTGAAGACAGTATTAAAAATTAAACATCAGGGACGTTCACTTACAAGCAGTTATTCCAGCAAACATCTCAGCAAATCTAGGATCTCTCTCTTGGGAGAAGATAGCATCAGGCTTTTCCACAGACTTTCCACCCTCGTGAACATTCGCTGGGATACTTGGAACAGGCACCTGTTGAGACACACAGAGGAAGGTAATTCCCTCCACCACGTCTGACTAAAAGGAATTCAGGGGCAGTCACAATGTACTTTCAGTATTGCTGAAATGTGCTGTTGTTTTACATTTTAAATGATCAGAGGCACAAAGAGAAAAATCTGAGAAACTTCACCTGAGATAAATCATAGGATGACAGCCCATCTCTTTGATGTACTTCGAGTTCTGCTTGCTGCTGCTGAAGTTGTCTGCAAGGGAGACAAAACACCTTTCTTACAAAAACCAATTAAGATACAAAAAGGAATAGTCACAGTCTCCTATTTTACACTCCCAGTGAAATGTAGATGATTTACTAAATCCTTTCCTGTGAGACACATCTGTTTTTACAGCTTTCTCATTGAGAAAACCTGCACCACAGGAATGCAACAATGCACAGGAAGAATTCTGCTGTGAGAGCACAGAAGTGTATGCGGGTAAGTAATGGAGGATGGAACACAATCTCTTTATAAAGGATTTAAAAATTCACTTTTCTTAATTCATTGTCTTCCTTGTGTTAATGCTGAACACACCAGACCCTTTCTCTGATTCTGCTGAAGGACACAGTAAGCTTGCTCACCACGAAGGTGCCTAATGACAGAACACCTCAGCAGCTGGAAAGTTATCCAGATGTTTTGCACCTCCCATTAACAATCCCTTTCTGTTGCTTGGTCACAATAAGCAAGAAAACTTCTGACCTGGAGATGCACAAGGAGAACACTCATCTCTGTGGGACTCTTGGCTAAATTAGCAAAGAAGATACAAACCCCCCCAGCCATGCTAGAGCTCAGAGATTAGTGTAAGATTGGAGTTGAACTGACCAAATACTTGGATTTGATACTTGTAAATGATTCTTGATGTTGCTCACAGTTTGTGTACGTTTCTGGCCTCTTTCTGAAGGAAAAATCACCCAAAAAAATGGGACACAATACTTGGACAGCCAGGATTAGATGAGATTTTGCAAAACAGCAAGACCACAGATTTGAAACTCTGGAAAATGAGAACATACTTTTAGCCACAGGCTTAAATTTCAGATTTAAATCTTCTTTTAAATTTTGAAATAGATTCAACTGCCAAGGGATTGAGAGACAAACTTGCAGATGAAGTCAAATGACAAATTAGACACAAACTGATGGAAACCTGAGGAACCACTCAAACAACAGGGAAGTAAGTAATAGATTTTGCCATCCCTTGGAGCTATTCCAGAAGACACTTTGCTCAGTGACTATGCTTCATGGCAAAAATGTGTGACCTGTAACACACAGCAGGTTGGAGTAAGTGGCCAAAAGCCTTCTGCAAGCCTTACAGTGTGAGAACACATAACACAGGGAATCTCTTTTGTCCCAGCAGTAACATGCAAAAAAGGGCAGTCCTCCAGGTCATTAGAGAGCCATGGATTTTCCCTATTATTTTAGCTAACAGAAAATTCCTAAAAATTACATCTGGAATGCAAAGACATTCTTTGTTCACCAGCATGAAGTGCATACTTTTCCAACAGAACTATGGGAGGCAATTTGATCATGGGGAATCTATGGGGAAGTTTCTAAATCCCACCCCGTGGACAATAAACACCCATTAAACCCCATCGTTAACGTGCACGCCAATTACACTGCTCCATTTGTTTTTATTACCACCGACTTGGTGAGTGTGTCAATAAACAGCACATTAGGTCTCCTCTGTTCCTTATAAAGAATGTTTTCTTGATTCAGCCATATACACACAAAGGAGCCAAGCCAAACAGCATGCTCACTCCTTATTTGTTTTGTAGGCACTTCTCTAACTTAGTGCTCCTTCGCCCTTCTCTGTCTTTCATCTCTAATTCTCATTAAGCTGCACTGCAATATAAACACCACACTGTGTTAACAGCACTGAATTTTGGGAGCAACCTCCCAAAACCCACTTCCTATAAAAGCCCCATAGCTGTGTGTATCTTTACTGAACTCTGTGCAAGCTATGCTGCACATAATTAAGACTGAAATGCAAAGCCAGGGTAGCATCTTCTGTTGTTGTTGGCTGCTGCTGTATAAATAGTTTAAATGGTGCTTGAAACCTGAAAGGAACTGTGCAGCCATTCAGGGAGAGCTCAGTGCTGCTGCTGTGGCTGCTTCAGACCCTGCCATCTCACCAGCCCTTCTGACAGCCAGCACCCAGCTGCTGGACAGTAAAAACAAAACAGAACAAGGGGTTATCATCAGTCTGGGGCAAAACTCAAGGTGCCTTCTGACTTTGAACTCAAAAACTGTCCTTGGTTTCAATTTCAGCTTCAGGGGTTCGAGGAGTAAATGAAAAATTTCTTGGCTATACAGGATACCCAACACAGCAAGTGAGGCATTGACTGGGTCAAGAGAGGATTCTGCAGGAACACACCCACAGGCAAATATGAAACTGGAAAAGCCCCTGGCTTGGACAAGGAATGGTTCAGTGAATCTGAAGGCTTTGATAGTTACTTCAAATTTACTTTAGTAAACACAAGTGGAGGAAAAAAGGAAGATACTGTGGAAATTCTTTTGATATTCAAGAGGATGTTAAGCCCTCTCTATGAAAACTGAAGTCACCGGTTCCCTTTCCAGGCATCAGAGTAAACAAAAACCATGTGAACTTAAAAATTAACTGGCTCTTTGGTGGGGCATAAACAACACTACTGCATCCCTACCAAGCTATTTTTATGTAATACAGGCACACGTGCTTCCTGTGTCTGGTTTGGACAAAAGCAGAGTAGTAAAAGCCTTGGGGCTGTGGTTGTAAAATCCTCTTGCAGAAATTCTCAGTATCTCCCTCTTTTAGCCTAGAGCTCCAACTCACTCCTGTGAAAGGGTCTAACACCAGTATCAGACAGACCACAAGAGCACGAGAAAGTCTTTACCACCACCACCAACTGGAATTTTATCAGGGTAGTTGATCTCTTTAGTATTTTGGCCCACGAGAATCCAGACCAGAAAGCATCTCTCCCAGAGGCTGATTCATCCAGCAGGCTGCTTCCAGCAGTGACCTGAGCCAGCTCCCTCTGACACAAAAATGTCTCAAAACTCAGGACAACCACAGGATTCATAAATTCCCACAGTACAGCACAGGATTTGGGGCTTCCAAAAATGAAACATCAGATATTTCACAAAGGTCATAAAAGTATGTCTCTTCTTTATTTTGATGCACATACATATATATATATATATAAAAGACCTTTCTATAATCTGTCACCACAACATTATTTTACTCAAACACTGTTCTATCTGTATATTCAATAAATGCTGATAACAATTATTTTTTTCTCTTTGGAAATCAAACAGTCCCAACTACACAGGAAGATGTGGTCAAACAGGGGACTCTTCTTCTCAGTCAAACACAGCACAAATGCAAAAAGTTAAATGCTTCATTTCTCCAGGAAGTTTCTCTTGGATGACTACACCCAAGTGAAACTGAGAGAAGTTTTCTTTTCTTTTTTGCAAAGAACTAAGTGAACATTTGAACCTAATGTTTCCTTATCCTTCTGTACCAAAACCAAGTTTGGACATTTGACTGTTTGAAGCTCCAAAGGAGTATCTTTTTAAAAAAAGAGTAAAAGAAAAAAAGAGAAACACACAAAAAAAGAAACACAACAACCAAACCACGCCAACAAATAACAGCAAAAATCAATTAATCCCTCCACAACTGGAATCATCACTGCCCTCTACAGTCTTTTGGGAAAATGCTGTTCACAGACCAACTTGAGCTATTCCATTAACAGACACACACAGATGTATGCACTATGGCTTTAAGCTACCCTAAGTTAAAAACTGATCCAAACCCAGATTTTTTGGCTACATTGCCTTTACAATTCCATGCTGAATTTTTAACTGCCTCAAAAGCCTGTATTTTATGGGGCTGCCTCAGTTACCACAGTGATGGGCAGATCAAATCTGCCTCTGTGCCTTCAGCTGGGCAGAGCAGGGCAGCCCTGCCTGGTCTCCATGGGAAGCAGCTCTCTGGACCCAGAACACCTTCCAGGAACACACAGGGATGGCCACACACACCTGGGCTGGTGCCAAACCACCAGTCCCAGCAACAGCTTAATGAGGAGCTGGAAATCACCAGCTACACCGTGACGTACAACTCTTGAGGGCAGCTAGGAAATCAGAACTCAAAACAAGACCCCAAATGTGAAAAAAAAAAAAAAAAAAAAAGAAAAAACAAAGCAGAAACACAGAAACAGGCAGGAACTGTAATACTTTACAGTAAGTCCTCTTTGGAAATCTGAGAACTGGGAGAGAATTAAGGGGAAAAACAAAACCAGTCTGAATGATGCATTTTTTCTACTGTTCAAAAGCAGGAGTATAATGGGCTGTATCTTGCCCATTTCAGAACATTTCCAACATGACAGGAAAAAGGGAACATCCTCTGTCAAAGTAGCAGCAGGCAACTTCCATATTAGGTCAGCATTTCTGGGTTGTTATTCAAACCTAGCAAGAGAGGGGAAGCAGAGCCAGGAGCTGGCACAGCCCTATTCATCACAGCAAGTGCTGTGGTGCCAAGCTGAACTGTACAGAGCAGGCTCAGGAAAAAGCATTCCCAGAGTCAACACAAGCCTCCAGCCCCACTTCTTCATCCGTGGTCTCTCAGGAACAAAGCACAATTAAGCCAGCCTGGGACAAACCTCAGAAGATTTTTTTTTTTTTTGTGTTTTTTTTTGTTTTTTTTTTTTGTTTTACTTTCCAGGCCTGTTTTTGCATATACAAATTCTTTGGAGAAGTATTATGGGACAGTAGAAATGTGGAAATAGCTATTTTGATGCACAGTGCAGACGAGCTGTCTGATTTCAAGACACATTTGTCTGTTTTCAATGAGCTTAACTATTCGGTTTAAGCCCAACTTTTTGGGTATGCAGAAAAAAAAAAAAGAGGAAAACAATTGTGATGCTGGGTTTCATGTAAGCAAATGCACAGCCCTTCCTTCCACTCCAGGTAAGTGCCATGTCCAAAGAAGCAAGACCAGGAATGCCCAGAGGCACCTCCAAACTGCAGTGCCAAAATCCCAGGGTTTGGTTTTGCAGTGGAGCTCTCAGCAGGCACCTCCACCAGCTCACTGCTCGTTCAGCACTTCTGATACCTGGCCCAGCAGGCTGAGATCTCAAACCCAGTGACTTCCTCTCAGCTAAAGACTTCGCAAGAAATCTCTGGTCAGGCCAGAAGCAGATTTAATTTTAGGAACAGATTAAGTTTATGTTGGAAAGAAGAAAGGTTTATTGAAAGCACCACACTATAGAGCAATCAAGGCCAGATCAGCTTCTGCAGTTACTGGCTGAGAACTCAGCAGGCTCCAAAAGCATCTCTGCTCAGTCCACAGAGATGAACACCTCCACCCCACTCCGAGTGTGACCTCCTCCTAAGAGGCCAAATGAAAGATTTTCAAACATATTAATTCCAAGACAGGATGATTTAGTCTCCCTCTTAAGATAAGGAACTGGATCACCCCCATACTTGGGGATATTCTATCAGATCTAAACTTCCAGGAACCCTTCCCACTCACACCTACTAGGAAATAATTTTGCCAGCTTCATTAAGCTGTAAGAGTAGACACAGCTCAAGCACAAGAGCCCAGAACTGCAGAATGGTGTGGTCACAATGAACAGGGACACGGAATTTTCTTCTGGCTCAGGAGCCAAGCTTCCTCCAATATCAGGACAGCTGTTGTGCTGCTGGAAGCTCTGTGTTAGTTTAAGGCAGCCTGGACTGAGATCAATGGCCCTGTCTAATGACATAACAGATAAGTGACATTTCCCCCCACCACAGCCAGGCCCTGGAAGCATCACAGGATAATGACACAGAGAAACAGCTAAACTGGGAGATCTCCTGATGCAGAAAAGCCTTGTTACATTCTGTGCTATCAGAAAGAAACAAAACCTGACAAAAAATTGGGCTGTGATTTACAGCAGAAAAGAATGGCTACAATCCCTGCAAAACCAGGGGGCTGAGCCCCCAGGAAGGCACATACTTCACGTTGGTGTTGGTGCAGATGATGTACTCGATCTCGTCGGAGTACGGGTTCTGAAAGGTGAAGCTGCTGGTTCTGATCAGCATCCACTCCCGGTTCTTGGTGCGGAAACGATACATCACAGACAGCACCTGACCTTTCAGCTTCACCACCTGCAAAGCCATTGGGAAAGGTTAACAACAGGAGGTTGCTACCTGCTGTGCAAATGCAACTGGTACGTTTCAAACCTGAACTACAGAAAGCGACGGGGCACAGCAGAGGAATTCTTCATTTGGAGAGAATATGCAAAATCCTACCCGTGTTTACAGCTGTCTCCTTCAGAATTAAACCCTCATGCTTTGTCATATAAATGCCAATTTCCAGCCTGCTTAGTAAAAGAATACAGATTCAGGACAATCATCAGGTTGTGCTGTTATCCCAACACAGAAACTTTAAGAATGTTTAAATGTGGAACACTCATCGAGAGATTGACAGAAACCAAACTGAGGATCTTTTAAATGTTTATATGTAAACCACAAACCAATCACTGCAGCTGAACAAAAGCCTACAAGAAATGCCATTCTGAGGTTGACTGACTGCTTTTCTGCTTGGATACCCAGCTATTCAATTAATATATGTGATAAATCAGCATCAAAATTTAGGACAATGCCCAAAGACAGTGGTGTTTATTTTTTGGTTTTTTTAGAAACCATCAGGTTCCCCCCACCCCAAACATATTAAAAGACTCTCTAGGATGGCAAATTGCTAACAAGCAACACTTGGTTCTGGCTTTCAGAAGAAAAAAGAGTTTTTGAATGGAGAGAACACTGATAAGCCACTGTCCATTTTAATACTATGAATTCCTTGCTTGCACAGCCTATTTGGTTTGTAACTAAGAATTCAGATGTCTGGGTTTGGTAGCTGAAGTTTTGTTCAAGTCAATAACTGGGCACCAAGTGAGGATGAAGAAGCAGCCAACTGAAGCACATTCAGAGCAATCTCCACACACTGGCCCTGCAAATGCATTTCACTTGTTATCCAGCAACCTGGGCTTAAGCCAGGAGGAAACTTTCATAGTTTAAAGTCATTCAGCTGGCACTTACCTGGCCTACCTCTGTATTTTACAGCTTTTCCACCAAACTATCTCAGGGCTTAATCCTTCACATCTGGAATTTACTTTTTATTAGCTATCTGCAGCCTGTATTCTCTAAAAGCAGAAATCCCACTATTTATCCTCTGTCTTTATTGACAAGCAATTGGATTAAGAAAAATGTTCCAATCCTGTTTTCTTCAGAGGTTTGCACTTCAAATTAATCAACTGGATATAGGATTAAATGGAAAGAATGCAAAAGGTGGACAATTCAAATAGCAGACACAATAAGCTTTGGCAAAGCCCAGGAAAAGTTCAAAATCATCCTGAAGTAAATGACTTTTGGTTGGTTTTGTAGGAGGTTTTTTAATGCTTTTCTAGAGTTATTCTGAGTTTACTGAGTGACATTCTTTTATCAGCAATTTTCTACTACCACACCCAGGGTAGAAACAACAGAGCTGGTGTAGAAGTGTGCAATCTGAATAGTATCCTACTGGGTATCCAACAGCTGTATTCTGGACCCTTTGATATTAACCTGTATTTGTTGGCCTTAGCCCTGAGACTTATCTTATTCTGGCCTGATTTTTCCCACCCTGATGAATGAATTTATCTTACCAAGGAAGTAAAGCCCTGAGATAGGTACTGGCAATTGACCAAAAATTGCAAAACCCTCCCTCCCTTCTCTGTTATGCACCAGCCTGGTTCTGATGCTGTCAGCAAATTAGAAAAGTCAAGTTTTCAGGTTTTAGAAAAAAAAGAAGAGTTTATTCAAAATGACAGTTACCTTTTTAATTAAGAGATCTTTAAGTCCAAACTAATAATAATAAAACAAATGGTAGTGATCTATTACCCTGAAACCTCGATTAAGCAAACAATAGCTCTGTAATAATATATAAAGCAGAGAGATTGCTGCTGGGAAAACCCTGAACTGTCTTAAGACAGAGCACACAAACAAACCAGCACAAAAAATTTCAAAGCCAGTGATTAAACTTTACTTTCTTGTATTCTTTGCAAATAAAAACCACCTGGTGCAAAGCTGAACTGTTTACTTCAGTCTTTTATTGCATGATGGGAGTAACAGCCCCAATCACACTGCTACTGTACTGAACAAAAATACACTGAGAAAGGCAGAGCCTGCTAAAGAACCAGCAATGCTGTTATTGTCATGGATTGGACACAGACTGAGTGAGCAGGAACTTGCACTTCTGATTGCATGTTTTATCCTGCTGCCTTCCTGTATGACCCTAAGCAGATCGAGAAGGTCCCTGATCCAGCGAGTCACTTGTGCACATGCCTAGCAGTGAGTGGTGATGATGCCAGGATTATTTTTGTCTTTTCTTTTATACCCCTGTTATAGATTTTACAATGTCTGTATTCTTGGTGCTTTTTGCCTCCATTCTTGGACTTGTTTGTCAAGCTGGGAGACCAAACATCTTAGAAGCTTTGTAGTGAGGGATCAGCGTGACCAGAGCCCAAGGGCCTCTCCAGAACACATTTTGTAAACTCAGATAGAACCATCCAGGGGAAGGTTCCTTGGGAAGGGGGGCTCATTTGAGCCTCTCATTAGGGAATTTTGGATAGATGTGCTAATTAGTAACGCCACAATGTTAGACCAGATCTTGAGGAGGGGAATTGCAGTGGCCATTGCGGGGTGCATGGAGGGGCATTCGACCTGGACGTGGTGCACCTGAGCATCCTTAAAATAAATCCCAAGGTAAAATCCCTTTCCCCTTCTAACCATGTTCGCCTCTTAAGATCAGGAAAAGGCATCAGTGAGAGTGGAGTCCCCAGCAGTGAGCCCAGGACACGCTAGCAGCCTCCCACAGCCTGATGTCCCTCACAGTGAGCACAGGGAGGACCAAGTCATTACCTGCAGTGCTCATCAGTCAGCCCTGCTGAGGCCCAGGCAATCCCTGGGTGGATCTGCTGCAGGCAGATGTTTGATGGGCCATTATCCAGCAGCTCTCTGTCACTGTCTCTTGGACAGATGAGTGGAAATCAATCACTTGGGCACCAGTGAAAAGCAGCATATGTGTTCTCACTGCTCCTGCACCTCTGACGCCATCAGGCACTGGCTCAGGGAGCTGAACCAGCTGAAAGCTGAGAGATCCATGCAGAAGGAACTGGTGCCTCAGCCTCCCCAGAGAGCCCATCTGTGCCAGCAGCCAGGCAGCAGAGAAGAGGGGAAGCAGGACCTGGCTGCTGGTGGCAGATGGGGAAGGTTCAGCTGCGGTGCCACACCCCCAGCCAAGGTCTGGGTGTGTTTAAAGCATTGGACTCTCACAGCCTGTGAATCAGCACCTCGAATTTAAAAAGGCTGCTGCTTGTACTCAGCCTGTGCAAGGGAACAGCTCAGGAGCACTGATATCCTACATTATCTCCAACACTTCTGCAGAGACCACAACCTCAGTTTCTCAATCTGTTCTGGGGACACAGCATTCAGTTGTTTTTCCCCAAGAGGCTCTGCTTGTGCATGCTGTGCCTGAACAAACAGTTGGCTATACAAATTATTTAGAAGTCACTTCATATCCACATTTCACAGCTGAAGATACATCTCAGCACTCAATGCAAGATGGATCAACAAACTTGCCTGAGCTACTGGCTGTTGTTAGAAAATTTGGAACCACTTAGATCAACTGAGCCTCAGAAACTGGTTAAACATCCTGTGCTGGGCATTCTGGTGAAGCAGGAAAGGCACTGAAAAGCCCAGCAGTAAGGAGGCAGCTCGGGGCAAACACTGCTAATGCATGTCCCAAACCAAGCTGAAACAGGAAGCTCTGAATGGAATAAATGCCATTGATTCAGCTGATGTAAATGTGGCCCACGGTAAAAACAAATCCAAACCAGCAGCTCTTCCTGTATGTTGTACTTCTTTTGTTACTTCCCTCTACAATTAAATTTCAAACTGGGGAAAAGGGCCAAATTAAATGTTGATGTAAAGTGCTGTAACTCCATTAAAGTACATGAAAAGAGAATGCAGTTACAAACAATCAGTGTCACAGAGGGATGTAACTACTTCCAAAACAACAGCACATCTTGGAAGGCAAATCATTTTGGTTACCACTTAACATAGTGGGATCAATACAGGCATCTCCAAAACAGCTCACCCTGTGCAGCAAAAAATCAAATATGTAACTAGAAGATTTCTTTCTGAAAACACTGTCAACCCATGCTGCAGCTTCAATTATCATTTATTATGCTGCTTAACTGATCGCTGACTGACCAACAAATTGTTTTGTATCTTGCCATTCTTTCTCCTGCATAACAGAAAATAATACCTTGAACTATAAAATAAAAACTACTTCTGTGGTCAAAATAATAACAAAATTAATAAAGTGTGGAACAAAAGGAGCAGGACACAGCACCTGTTGGAAACTCTCTCGCAAATGGCTCTGATCTTCAGGATGGCAGAATTCTAAAATATCTTTCCCCAGAAGATCCTAGAATAAAACATAAAGCTATGTAAAAAACCCAAACCGCAACACAAATTCACATGCAGACCTTCAAGTAATTCTTGCAAAGACAAGATCTACCACCCTTAATGGGGCTACTCAGTTAATCAGGGATGAACCACTCAAACAAGGTTTGTAGGCATCATGCCCCATGTTTTTACAAAAATGTTTAAGTTATTTTCTAACACCTGTGAAATGGTGTCTTGAAAAGACTGACATCTGCTACTACAGCTCATTTTACGGCACTAATTTTTGTAAAAACAATTATCATAAAGCAATTTTAAAATAAGAAAATATGAATTAGCAAATGAACAAGGAATTACTTTTGCCTCTAAATTGCAACTGTTAGGAATTATCTGAGGGAGAGCTGTGGTTCATTTACAATTCTACTCAGTTCTGCACTAGCCTCCTGTTCAGAGGAGCAGATGTAAGCCTAAAGGAAAATAGATGCTGTAAATTATGTTTGCTTACTGTTCAAGAGATTGGCACAATCAAAGGTCTACAGGACTAAAACTCTCTCCAAGCACTGTTAACTTTCTGTGACAGAAATGTCTTCTCTGGGAAGCTGTGCAAGGTTCAGAGCACTCTGCTGTTAGCATTTTAATCAGACCTAAAGGTATTTAAAGACACCCCACACAGAGGCACGGACAGAAAGACAAACGAACAGCACCCAGTGCATGACATTTGAATTATCAGCCACAAATAATTCACGTTTGCAAAAGGGATTTTCTTTGTTAGCTCAACCCACTCTCCACGTTCCCAGTGGTCACAGACCTGGGGCTGGTAGCCAATGACACTGATGCACCTCGGGTCCACGAAGGTGATGACCCCGTCGGAGTTGTGCCGGGACAGGAACTCCGTGGGGACCGACATGCCGTTCATGTCCATGCACACGGGAGAGCTGGTCACCTAGGGCCAAGCAAGTCCACACCACAGTCACCCAGAGCCAAATCTGACTCCACAGCTACAGGGCAGAGCCTGCTGGCAGACTGCAAACTGCTGAAGGGGGTGGTAAATAAAAACAGCAGCACAGATAAGTGACAGAACAGCCTTTGGATCTCACCCCATGGCATCTATCGAGGCTTAGCAGCACAGCAGAAAAACAAACACACCACAAGCTCCCAAAGAGGGGGGATATAGTGAGGATGGAAGTCCAGCTGGATTCACCTCACTCTGCAGCACATCAGGCATCGTGGCTCCTATCTTTGTCAACCAAGAATGTAAGACTTGCAGAGGACAATACACTCATTTTAGGATAGGAAGCCAAGCCATTATCTGTAAACATAACCAACAGGACTGCTCAGACTAAGCACTCCTGTTTCAGGTGACATGAACCTCACCTGAAACACTTAAAGAACATGAACCAAGTCCTCCAGAGGCTGAGGTAGGAGATATTAGACCAGCAAGAGGCAGCTCATAATGAAAACCACAGTACTCTAAATATTCCTCAAATCTCACCATAGAGAACAATGTGGATTCAACTCTCTGCCTGAAATCTGTGCTATCAGACCACTTCATACCCATTCTTTCCCACTGGAGCTACAAATGAAACCACCGATTTTCTTATACCTTCCAGAGCTATCTCTACTAACAATGCAAAATGAGCAAAATCTCAATTTTTTGCTAACTTGAAGCTGATTAGCCAGTTAACTGTATGCAAGATTTCAAGATGCTCTTACAGAACAAGAGTTTTTAATTTGTGCACCCTGACTCCTTTCTGATTTAACCCACCCACAGAGCTTCCTCCTGCCCTCCCTCACACACCCCAGTGGCTCCTCTAATGTAACAGACACTTTGACATCACTTGGAAATCATCTTTCTTTGGAAGCTGTATCACACAAACCCCCATAGTGGGTTTCCATTAGTGGAATACATTACTCTTGATTATGAAAGCATGATTAACCTAAAAACCATCCTGCAGTACTTCTGCAGCTCTGCCATGATGTGCAGGCTGTTCACCTCAGGTAAGATGGGTCTGGCACCTGTGAAAGGGTCATTGCACCTCGTCAGGAGGAGTGATCCCCTCCTAGCAGATGGCAGCGAGTGCAGGGGATCATGCAAGAGGCTCAAACATGTTCACCCATGGCAGAATTCCCAGACCAGGATGATAAAAACTGTCCTCCCTGCTGTGGTGAAGGAGATTCACCATGACTGCTTTAGCTCTGAACGCTGCTCAGCAATGCACAAAGGAAGGAAATGCACTCCAACAATTGCACAAAAAGGAAGGAAGATTTTATTCTCCCAGGTCCTTCAGCTCACATCTCATCTGAATGCACCGCACAACACATGCTGAGAATAAAGCTATGGTTTCTCAAGTGCCTCTTGACTACTTTATCTTTACAATTTTCTGAATAAAAATTCTCCTGCAATCACAGTTTTTCAAGGAGTTGATTAGCCAGAGAGAGAATGAATGGAAAAATGGCAGGGAGCGTGTCACTGGCTTTGGGGGCCACTTTAACCCACCATGTGCAGCACCTGCACTGCCACATCTGTCACTATTCACAACATACCAGCCCTACACACCCTGAGGAATGGCAGGTCTGTGCACACTCATCTTCAGGAGCATCTCTGCTGCTGTTACTGGATTAAATACACACATGCACCAAAACCAGCTTCGATTTGCTGTTGACAAGTTCTAGACAAGTCACTGACTGCACAGCTACCAAGGCACTTTATAAACTGGAGGCATGCTAAAAGTTACAGTCCAGTAGCAAAATAGTGGGCAAATCTTTTACAACTACACCAGAACAATGACCATGTTTTCAGAAATGATTTGTATATGGAAAGAGTGGCATTACCTGAAGCCTTCCTATTGCCACGAGGCAGTATTTACTACCTTGTCCCACATCAGCATCTTCTTCTGGTATAGTCATTCCTGGAGTAAATGATAACAAATACTGTTATAATTAGGAAATTGGGATGAACAGAGATGCTGCTGTCCTGGCTCTGTACTTTTCCAGATGCCTTTAATCTTACAAAAGAACCTTATTTTCTCCTCCAAGATTCAGTCATTATTTCTGGGTTCAGATCAGTTGTGCTCAATCCTACACACTTCACATGGATATACACAGCATCCATAGCAGCAATTTTGGCTGCTGAAGACAAAGCAGATATTAAAATTCCATTATACACCGAGGTGGACAGCAGCATTTCCATGAGTGCTGCTGCACATGGGGTCACTCAATACGGTCAGTGAATGCACAATATGTTCAGTTTTCTTCATGAATAATATTTCATAATGAGCCTTAAAAACAAGGCGCAGCCTAAATTAATCACTAATTCTGTGCTCGTATTTAACAGCTGGTTTTACTTTTTTCTATAATGGACTCAACCTGCGTTGCTGAAAGACTGAAAAAAATGTGGGTGCTTTGCTAACACCACTCGTTCCAGCTGTGTAACAGGAGTCACCACCATAAACACAGGAACAGTTTCAAAACATACATGTGTACTATTTTCCATCTCAGCCTTTCACAAATAGGAACATCCAGATTAGCACTGACTGCTTGCTTGTTGGCTAAGCCTTGAGTTAAGGCTATTTCCAAACTTCAGTACTGAGATATCAAGTTTGTATAAAACACTTGAAAAAACGCCTTCCAGGAGTGACACTGCTGACCTATTTTAAGTGATCTGTAAACTCTTTCACAAGGATTTTTAAGAAATTCAGTCATAACAGGCAGTGACTCATTTAAAAGGCACTTAAGAGCATTAATGGAATTAATTGCAAAGTGGCTACCAATTCTGAAACAACAGACACTTTATTCTCTAAATGTATAATCCCCAGTGGAAGTCAATCTTTGGACAGTGCAGAGGATGACAGCAGACCCCTTTCTGAAATTAAACCTCTGAAAAATGACTAAAAATGCTGCTGAATGGACTGGAGTCATCTCTAAGGATGTCGTTTCATATCAAAACAGTTGAATCTTACCTGACAATCACTTTCTCAATAGCACTTTGCAGGTGTTTTTTGGTCCTCACTGAACTATATAATAAAATAAAATACATCAAGGCTGAAAGAAAACCCCCCATGTTTTGTATAATATATTGAAACTTGTTTGGCAATAATTTTACAGTCTGGGGGGGCACAACATTATTTGCAGCCCCCTACTGATAACTGTAATTTTATGAGGGGGTCTCAAGAGCTTAATAAAGGAGGAGCATTACTGTCCTATATAACAAGTGCTGTGTTAAGGACATAACTCCTGGCATTTTAGCTGGATAACCTTAACCAAAAGATCCTTTTTGAGTGGAGTTTTCCATTTGAGAAGGACAAATTCAAAGAATACTCCCTTGACTTCAAAAGCTTTTCCAATCATTTCCTTAGTGGCACAGAGTATTGCAAAGGACAGCAAAGATACAGCTGGACAGCTTCCACTCTGCATAATCTTTTTTTCTCTGTAGCTTTCAACAATACTTTCCTTTTTAGGAACTTGGTCCATGCTTGCTACTGCTCAAATAAAAACAAAGTAACATAAACAACCTCCAAAATTAAACCTAGCTAAGAAACGTTATTTCTGATGTCACTATGTTGACAAAGGAAGGCTGTTGTCCTAATTTTCATCTTTTTTTTATCCCTTTTGCCCAAGATGGATTACATTTGGTCTGTATAGCACACTGGTAAATGTATTAGTTGGGTTATGCCACAAGACACTCTATGAATAAAAACCAATCTGTCTGGAATTAATCAATACATGAGCCAGTGGATTGCTAACCCATTCCCAAAGCTCCTAGAGAAAAAATACAACAAAATGATTGTCTGCTTCTCTGCAATGTAGGTGCTATTACTGGCAGCATTCAATACAGAGAAATTATTTTCTTTACCCTTCAGCTGATATTTCCAAAAATTCAACTCTTTAATATATGGGAGGTGTATCTGTACATGAGATTTACTTTTGCTTTAGTGCATTTCCCACTGAACACATTCCACTATGGACAGGTAAATAAAGATGTGCACTGCACTTAATACCAGTTTGTCCAGCTCTTTAACACAGTGTAATACTGCTCCTTAACATCACCAAGTACCACCTTTAACTCCAAAAAAAAAAAGCTGTAAGAGCTTGGAGGAAAGCAGCCACAAAAATGATCTTCAGGGGGCATCAACAAAATCAACAAACTTCAGTTATTCACATTCTTCATGTGCAACCCTGCAAGAGGCTTTATTTTCAACACCAAATATACACCCCCCTCGAATAATAAATACAGTGCTGTGCCTGCCTGAGTTCACATCAACAACTGGCACAGCTAAGCTGCAACTGAGCATCCCAAATAGAACGCTGTGCCGTCAGAGGTTATATTTAATTTCCAAGTGTCCTTTACACCAGCAAACAGTTTCCCACAGGGCAACAGCATGTGTTGGTGTGGACATAAGGAACTTTTTAGTTTTCCCCATGAGCTTCCAGTTGGCTCTGACAACAGAAAAGCTTCATTTTCTGCTTTATTTCTCTACCCTTCTGCCCCACACTTTCTGCGAGACACACAACAGCGTTCGTTGATTTATGGTTTTATCTCACTACACTGAAAAAGAAATTATTTATCATTCTTTAGAAAGATGGAATTTGAGTGTCCACTGGTCACCAGCAATCCCCTGATAATGCCTGTCTCCATTAGAACCATTTTTGATAGTTACTTGCCAGGGAAGGAACTACACTGCATGACTTTATCTCCCATACAAAACAATGGAAAAAGGCTTTCACAAAAAAGGCTGTGGATAGCATACCAAGGATAAAAATCTCATGAAAAATCCCAGTAAAAACTAAATTAGTCACTCTTTAAAAAAAAAAATAAATAAAGCCTTAAAAATGACAGCAAGGAATATTCAAGCAACTATTTTGTTTTGTATTGGAAGAGGGAGTACTTTGCACAAATGTCCAGATTCTGGCCAAAACTTTAAAATAACCTAACAGCTTTGGCATGCTGTGGTTAAGATGTTACCGTAAGTCTGACTTGGAAGACCAAAATGTTTCTTTTTTAACTAATGAAAAAAAAGAGGTTTCAACATTATCTGAATTTAACATTATTCTGTGACTTTTATTTGAAGTTTTCGAAACATGTACCTATCTCTTTTCTTCACTATGTGCTTTCTGCAGATCCTGGCTCTGATTTACAGAAAACCACCAACATCCTGACAGACTTTACCTTCTCTCTCCACCAAATCTCACGGCATGAAAAAAAAAAAAAGGCAAAACAAACCTATTAGGAAAGTATCATATGGACCACAGAGGACTCATTTCCTTCCAGGAATGAGATATTCAGAGGGGAGAAAAACACCGAAGAAAAGCAAATCTTGCTCAAGTTGAAAACGGGAAGAAAAACCCAGGAGAAGGTCAGCACTTCTCAGTTTTATGCCTGGTTATGAACTTGAAGCACTGCCTAGGCTGAGGAACACAAGTTCTGTCTGTGCTGCTTTGTTGGGAACAGAAGGACAAAGGCTGGGAGTGCTGCTCAGCCAGCTTCAAACAAGGGGTCCCTTTTACCTCACCCAGAATAACCCAACACCATTATTTAACCAACCACACAGCGTGACTGGCTGGAACATCCATCTGAAATATCTGACTCCTTTTCCCTTCCACACCAAGCTCACCCTGATCACTCGAGGCCAGCACACAACCCCTGGGGATAGAAGTGTGTAGGTATCTTAGGCCAGGTTTTGCACTTGTTCCTAATTTCACCTGTCTTCTTAGGCACAGGGGAGGAAAATGAAGAGATCATTAACACAGAGCCTGAAGGGAGGGCGAGGCATGATGCTGCCTGTTTCCTCTCCCCTTTCTCAGTGAAGAAGGGGCTGAGGACAGTCTGCCAGACATGATCCTTGCTGCTCCACATAAGGGAGAAAAACCACAAAGGTAGGCTGGATGTGCCAAAGTGTTTTCATGCTGAACACAGACCTGAGCCACAACACAACAAATCCAGTCCTTAAAATATGCCAGCAGCTGTCTGTAGTTTATTCATTTTCACCTGTTTGAAGTACTCAGATTATTTCAGATTTGCACGTGCTCCTCCCTGCAGCAGCACATCCTCTATCACACCAACAATGATCACAGAGCAGTTCTTCTCTGGATACTTCTGTATCAACACTGATTGTTTTATTCAGTGTGGGACTAAACAAACTGAACACTGGCCACAGACAATGTAGTTCATCCCAGAAAGAGAAAATACCAAGTGCTGAACAAATGAGACTAAGTACAGATTAAGGGCATTTGATAAGATTTGTTGTTTTGCTAAAGAAAGTACACTTTGTATTGTGTATTAGCTATATAATGCACATGCCACACTGCATGTTTTGAAAGAAAAAGATCTGGAGTTTATATTAGAGTGCCCACTTGGCAATGGAAAAATAAATGAAAATTATCTTTTCGACCGCTGAACTTTTAAACAGCTGTGATTTAGCACAAGCCCATTTATTCCCAAGAATCCAGAGATGATGCAGGGATTGCTGATTTGAACAAAGTAATTTTATTACAGGCTAGAGAAGCCTTAGCAAATTCCATTACTGCTGTGGTTATCTCATTTGCTTTGCAGATTATGGCTGAATTACCACTGGAAACAAGAACAAATGCAGTGATGTTGTCACTTATTTATTCAAACATATAGGGGAGCAATTCAGCCCATGGATATTCCCACTCAACTCTGAAAGGCAATGGATACGTGACAATCACCAACACAAAGTGGGGAAGACTGGGAGGGCAAATAAACTCATGAGAAAGGCCCCAGTTCAGTTCTGTGTGCCCTGAAAAAGGCACTCAGACATGACTAATAGGAGTAACAATTTGGATGGTAACATAAAAGACCACTGAAATTCCACACAAGGCTGTCAAAATCAAAAACATCTCTTAGGATTGTGCTATAGTTTGGAGGCATGAACACTGTGGAGGAGCACTGGGATATCATAAGGGAGCACCATGTGATTTTGAGGAGTGGAGTAATAGAAATGGGATGGAATCCAACATTACTAAATGCATAAGCATGCACTTGGGGAGCAGTAACAGTCATAAGCTAGAGCAACAGAAATAGGATGGAACTTGGTATTACTAATTGAAACATCACACAATTCAAAGCAAGATTTACAGTTGACAAGTGAGAAAAAGGCAGCCTGAAAGATATATATATATATTTATATCAGATGTCTTAGGATGCATGCAGGATGCACCACACAAAAGAGAAGGACACTGTATCCTACACTGCCAGGCAAGACAGGAAATATTGCTTGTGTTATCCATCACTACAATCTCATCTGAAACAGGAATGTACAGTGCCAGTGACCTACAATTTGAGAAGGGGAGTGAAAACATGAACAATTGCAGAGAAAAGTCACAAGGGTAAAGAGAAAGAATTTTGAGAATGGAAAGCAGCAGTGGGCTGGATTGCCTTTGCAAAGTCCAGGCTGACAGGGTATAACCTCCTTCTGGAAATGCACCAGAACACTGGAGAGACACAGAGGCACAAGGCAGGAAAGTTCCCACTCGACCTTCAGTGAAATAAAAACTTCCCATAAAGTAATGAGGACTGAAAATTAAAGAGGTTGTTAGGCATGGGAAAGCAGTGATGTTTTGGAAGAGCTGAGATGGTAAAAGACCTCACCAGTGCCAACTGAGATTTGCAGTGTGATTGATACCTGGGCACTCAGAGACCCAGAAGATCCTTTCAATCCCATGCTGCTGTCCTGCAGAAGCGGTGGCTGAAGAGCACAGGCTGCCAATGCCAGCACCTGGTGCCGACAGGAGCTCTTGCATCTGCAGCTCTCCATCAGCAACATACACCCCTGAAGAGTCCAGATCTCTTTAAGCATCCCCCACATGCAGCAAGATTCTTATTCAAGCCAAACAAAATCCTTTTTGACTGCCACCTTCCTGAGGAGACGTCCCATGTATCAAGGCTGAAATCCCATTATGTTTGGAATTACCAACAGAAAAGTAAGTCTTTCTGTAGCAGAAAACAAAACAGAGAAAAAACCATCCATTTTCAGAGCACTTTACAGACACTGTGCTCTCACACTTTTGAGACAGAAGCAAAATTGAAACACCTTGACTCCTATTAAATCCTATTAGCAACAAGAGGGGAAGTTGAAGTTTTCCTCTGCTTCTGAAACTGCGTTTCGGCAGAAAACCAACAAGAAGTTCCCTCTGCACGGCGGTGCCTGCACACCACTGCACACACTTGGTACAAACCACCTCTCAGGACTCATAATCCCTGCATCAATGTGATTTATGGCTGTGGTGTGCAACCACAAAAGGGCAGGACAGCTCCTGGTTTGATCCGTGCCAGCAGGCGCTGTCACATCGCAAACAACCTCTTCAACTCCTGCAAACGCCAAGGTCAAGTGACCCTGCTCAAAATGAGTTCTGGATGAGCTCCACTGTCTCCTCTTGGAGTTTTTCAAAGGTAAATATTCCCACATGTAATACTGGGTTCCAGCAGGTAAGTGTTTTTCTCTGCAGATCAAAGCAATATGGCAAGACTTGATTCCCAGAAAAACAGCCTCAAACCAGAATTTATCACAAATAAGGAACATTCTCGAGTAGCACCATCACTGTGAACATCCATGTGCCTAAACTGAAATTACCTATGTTCACACAGAGGTGCTGGCAACTCAGCACTTAAGTACAAAAGCACTAATTGGTGTTTTCTAGAGGTACACATGCTTTGCATCCACCTTTTTAAAATCACACCAGTTTTATGTTGTTTTATCGATGTAAGCTGAAAACTTTTGGCCCCAGTTTCTGGAATCCTGCATTACTGGCAATTCCTACAGTTGCTCTGTGACAGTGAAACTGAGAAGGGTGCCACATGGAAAAAGGGCACTGAGTAACATCAGCTGATTTCTTCTTATCCAAAGCTTCTCAAGGTGAGCTTTAACTGGCTACCACACTAAAATTCTCCCTGTTTGTCTTGCAGCAAGGAAACCTGAGCCAGGTTTTCAGCTGTCCTAAGGACAGTTTGGTGCACACTGCCTCCCATGAGGGATACAAACCTGCTGGTGGCCAAGCCTTGATATAGCCAGTGCAGTGGACAACAGCATACTGTGCTTCACCTTCTTTCACCGGACCCAGGCCATTCCTGAGTGAACAAGAAACACAAAAATATCACATTGATTGACATACAGAACAGCTTTATGCTTTCAAACTAGCACTACTGATGATTTACCACTATTTGTAAGTTATGGTGGAATCACCCAAGCATTGCTATTCAAGCTGTATCTGTTTTTTGTAATATTTCTCTGAGAAACTGAAGATTGATTCAGAGATGGAGCTGGTGTAAGACAAAGATCCAGCTTGTGCAGGACCAGGTAACACTCCTGGAGTGGGCATTAACCCAGTGGCAAATGAGAGGGCTGAGGGCAACTACAGCTGCTTTGTGGTAAATCAAATAATAGTACCTGTATCTTTTTCTCATGGTGGTTATTCTGTTCAGAGGTAAATGATCCAGAGGAGCATTTCCACACCTAGAAGTAAATTAACACTTTAAAAAGCCAAAAAATGAATATAAATACACACAATGAAAATGCATTTTGAGATCTTTATTACCATATATAAGGAGACAATTATGGACACATTTCTGGCAAAAAGTTGCATGTTCATGTTTTCTTAGAACGTGCTGCTTCCACAGGCTGAGCTTTTTAGGCATGCTACAAATATTTTCTTTGTTTTAGAAAAATAAAAGAGACAAGAAAAAGATTCCCTTCCACGCTCCCTCAGCCTAAAGGCTTTTTGAAATTGATATCCCACGGGTGGCTAAAGAATAGACACACTTCAAAATGCCATAAAACAAGGGTGAAAACTAGAGAAAAGTATGTCAGGTATCCCAAATATCCACACAGACCAATCTCATTCTTCCTATAGCTTCCCTGACCAGAAAAATTCCACTGCCATCCCCCAGCTACAATGCCTGTAGACATTAAGATAATATTTGCAAGATCAAACTATTCACACTGTCAAGTAACTTTGTTGAACACTTGTTCATGTGTATTTTGTGATGTTTATGAGTATGCCTAACTGTATAATTTCAACAGTCCATCTGAAGCTGAGTAAATAGTTTGAAGGGTAAAAGCAGTTCATTTTTAATGGAAAAATAATAACAACAATGAAAGAAGCAACCACAAGGGAAGTTCACAATATCTGAGGCTCATTCTTCCCAGAAGGTTTTCTTTTTATTCCTTTAATTTTTTTTTTTTTTGCTTAGCAGTCACTGCCAAGGAGAAGAAATGAACAGCTAAAATAAGATTTAGAAATACAAAGACAGTGGGGTTACTGGCATGTGTAAAATCACTCTCATGCACTGGAGTTTATAGAATCAGGGTGATAGGAAATAACTGCAATCTGAATTGTTTTGAAAGCTGGGGAACAACTGCAAACAGGACACTAAGCCTGGTTTTCTTAGCACAAACAAGTCCTCTTAACATGATGTGCAGCTTGGAGGAAGAAAAAGCAGTGTTCTCAGTGCAGCTCTGCTGGGCTGTATTCCTTCCAAGCCAGTTAAGGGGGGAAAAGGTTCTATAGCTCTGAAGTCTGATCCTGCAGATATAAAGCATATAAACACCTCAGAAGGGCACCCAGGAGCCATCCATTCAGCATCCTCACAGGACTGGAAAAAATCCACCACATAACCACAGTACAGGCATCTGTACTTTATTATGTCAAGTATTTTGCTTTGTGTGTTTCTTTCTGTAGTGAATTTTGCATTTGCTGTTTTCACCACTTATACTGGACATAGCCTACAGATGATGTACTTTCATCAGCCCATAGCTGATGTTCAGCTGTGTACTTTCCCCTCCTAACCACTGACAAAAAATTATTGCAACAGCAACAGGCATTTTAGCCTGTTAGTACTAAAAGAAAAGAAGTGCTCACAAGCCCGAAAAAGAAAGCACTGGGCAGACAAATGTCTTAAAAGAAGCCCAAACAATGCAGGAGAAGTTGGAAAATTGCAAATTAAAACCCCTCTAACAATTACTCATTTATCTAGCATCAGCCAGCTGACGTCTGGTTAATTCATACCAGGTTTAGGTTAATTCCTACATAGCTGGCAGGTTTGCAACTGAATTCCTGTTTATCTTCAAGATTCCTTTAATATTCTTGGTTTGCTGAACAAATACACAGAGCTGGGCATTTGTTATACTTGTGAAAGATTTGTTCCCAAAGTATCGATTGGAGTAACTTTACCAGAAAAACAGTGGATAACATTCCAGGGGTGAAGCTGGAAAAAGGGACCTACACCCCACACTGGTAATTACAGCTACAACACAAATGAGCTGTTGTTTTGTCATTAGCTGTAAAGGAAAGCTAGTTTGAGTTTTTTACTCCAGTTCCTAAAGGAAGCGTTCTAGAAATACATCATGGGAGTGTGTCATTACAGCTTCAGCTTGTAATCAAGGTCAAATTAGTGCAACAAAATGCTTGATGTCTAAGCTGAGACAAGGCTGGAGCCTTTATTCTGGGAATGGAGGGTAAATGCATACCTCATCCTGCAAATGAAAGAACGCCTGGATCCCATGCACATTCTCATCGAGGACTGCTGACCCTCTTTCTTTACTGTCCCAGTCTTCAAGTCCAGGATTCGTCCTAGAAATGCCAGGGAGAGCAACTGGTGTTCAGTACACAAATTTAAGTCCATTTATTAGAAACTAAGGTAACAAGAAGTTCATGAGCTGAATCCATTAGCCCAGTTAGGGGGGAAAAATACCAACAAAAAAATCTTGATCCTGGTCTCACAGGGGAGGATCAGTTATGTGCTGGTTTAACTGAGGACTTCAGCAAGGCTGAGTCTGAGTCACAAGAGTGATGGCTCTTTTCTTGGCTGGCCCAAGACCAACTTCCAGGGCAGAGTCAAATGCCTGGAGGCAAACAAGGCAATGACAGCAGGCACAGCTTTTGACTTGATCCACTTGCTCCACTCTTTACCAGAACTGTGGATAAAGCAGCATTTATCAATCCCCTGACAGCTGCTCCTCTTTCCCTGTGCTTGTGCCTATCCAGAACACTCTCACCACAGCATCACCCCACAGTCAGAGCTGTCAGGATGGTGAGATGCACAAAAGACCAACCTTTTGTCCTTGATGACGATACAGGATTTGTCACAACAGCACTTGTGGTGGGGGCCTCTCAAAGCTGATAAACAACTGACATGCCAAGAGCATTTCTAAAGTTAATTTTCAGACAGATCAGTGAGATGATCTGATTCACCACATGGCAACACAAGACTGTGCAAGGTTGAGGGCCAGACCCTGCTCCCTACAGCCCTCAGCATCACACACCCCAGGCACAGCTTGGAAAAGGGACAAGAGCCACCCAGTCAGCTCAAGAGAGGACAGGACAGAGGGAATGCAAAGGCAGGAAGGGGGTAACATTATTTTTTTCATTTGAAACAGAAGACTGATTACTACAGACAGGTTCAGATCAGGGATTTCAGGACACTGGGTATCACCCCAAATCCTTCTGCTTATACTAAAGAACTAAGAAAATGGATTTTCACATCTACTGCTCATATGCTAAGGAGATGACTGCAAAACCAAGAACAGACTAGGAATGAATCACTGGCCCAGATCCACAATGCTCAAGGGCTGGATGCAGCCACAAAAGTGACAGTGGGCAAGAGAAATGCAGTGGAGCAGCTGCCAGGCAATGAAATGCCAGCCACCAGTGCTGACAACACATGGCCATGAGCAAACCCACATGTTTAAGGTGGGTATCTTCCAGGAACTGAAACTATACAAGCCTAAGTCCTCACTGTGGTATAAGCAGCCAGGTTTACAGCAATGTAAGGTGCCTATTCTGTCTGTACTGAACTGAAGAAAACAGGCACAATACATTCAAAGTCTCCCTCACCAGACCAACCTAAAAGTCTCTGTCCAAAAATTAAGTTCTGAAATAAACCTACTGCCAAACACTGTGTTCAGAATTACTCTACCTCTAAATATTTACTTCCATCCATGAATGGGAATGAAATCATTACATCATAGTTTAAAGATTAATGTTTTAAATAAGGAATTAGGCAGCAGCATTTTAGCTTTAAGGTACAGTCCAGATAGCCATCCCTGCCAACAGAGGGTCAGACCTCATTTGGTGTAATCTCCAAGGTTATCTCAGGGGGTTAAGAAGTCAGCCAGCCTTGGGAACAACTAGAGGTGTTTCAATTTAAAGCACTGGGCTATATATTAATCCTGGTCTATATATTAATCCAGGTCTATGATTCAGCTGTGAGCTGGGAAGAAATCACACCACACTTCCCAGCTCAGCTGTGCTGACCCCACGGTGTAGGACGGATCTGAAGTTCTAACACAGTTCCCTTCCCTGCACTGGACAGTCTCTCTCTGCCTCATTTTCTATAGCCAAAGTCACAGCCTATTTCCCCATCCCTTCAACTAATCAGAAAATTTGGAGAAATAAAAATACCATCGGGTAGGAGGCAAACTTGTTCACAAACCAAGGCAATATGTGATAATGCACATAAAAACAGAATATATGTAAAGGACCCAATGGATGTCCATGTGAACAGGCCAATGAAATCAAACCATTAAAAGCAATTTTCTCTCAGGGCACAATAGATTTGTCATACACACCAACAAAAGAAATGCTGTTTTCTGTGCATTTCTTCTTTCATTCCAACACAAATTCTTGAAGAGACACTAATATTACTCAAAAAGCAGTGACAGTAAATGCAACTCAAACAGCTAATAGAAACTTCTGTTTTTATCATCCAAGAGCATCTATTAAAAAAAAAAAAAGGATATTTCACAATTACGTGGCCACTAAGTCTAAAACTGCTGACGTGTTCCTTTGGCATGTCTGGAACCCCCAACAAGTGTCAAGAGTTTTTAAATTTAGCTTTTTGTTTGGCAATGTCTTTGAAATATGTACCGGATAACAAACAGAGTTCTAGATTTTGCTCTGACTTACAAAATCACTGCAGGGGGCAGGTGAGTCAGAGACATGTTTGCTGTCCTGATATTATGACAAAGCTCTCTCAGCAGCTTGTTTCAACAGTCCAGTGTCCATGTGTCCACCTTGTAGAGCTCTAACAATGTACTACAGATTTTTATACAGAACAAACAGTTTGTGTCTCATGTGTTATCAGAATCTTATGATCCAATTATATTAAAAAGAGGAAGAGTTAAAAGATTATAAGATTAATCATAGCTACATACAGAAATGTAGAATTATAATTAATTATAGATTAATAGACTAAATCAAGGAGACTGACATAAACTGCACCTCAGAGTCACACAGGCAGCTCAGTTCAAGGAGGTGGCATGTCCCAGTGACAGCTCTGTCACAGAACCATAAAATATTCCTATCTGTTTGTTCCAGCATCCTTGGTGACAAACACTCATTTAGGTTTCTCCATGGGACAAACACAAAGCATATCTGATGTTAAACTTGGCAATTATATTCTTATTAATAAGAAATACTCCAGGATGCTCTGACAACTTCTGTTAACTGAACAGTGCATGTGTGTCTTTTTTTTAATTTCTCCTTTTAGTTTCTTCAGAAGAGCTGTTTAACAGCCCAGTGCCACCACCAGCTGGATCCCTTACGAGCTTCCCCATAAACTGCTAATTGCATGTAGCTCATTTTGGTGTTAAACTTTTCCCCTCTCCAGCTCCAGACACAACCCTGTGTGCAGGAGCACTGCTGTGACTGACACTGCTGTCTTATTGCCCTTTCCAGCAGCTGCACAACTCAAGAGGAAACAAGAGTTTGCTCTGCTGAGAAGGAGAAAGCAAACAAATGACCACAACGCTGATTAAAATGGGCACATAAATCTCTCCGGCTGGTCTGGGTATAATTGAGAATTTGTGGAAATCTCCCCAGTACAGTCCCCATCCAGAAGACAGTATTGATTCAACCTGTAATAAACCAGGTGTTCTCTGAGCAGGGAAGCCACTGTGTGATCCAGGCTGTGACAGGAAAGGGCTGGCACACAGGGACACAGGGACGAGGACAACGGGCCAGTTCGTCATTTGGGCAGAACCAGAGAAGCCACACAAAGCTCTTATGAGTAAAGAGATAAACTGGTAACAGATTCAAGTACTGAGAACACATGCCAGAAACATTCCCTGCAGGGTGTTTGCAAAGATGCTCTAAAAACATTCTCGTGATGATCAAGGGGGCAAATGTTCATATTGGCACTGATGTGCCCCTTGCGTGCACAAACAGCGACTGGATTATACACAAACCTTCCCCTTTTGCATCTCCAGTTGCTACTGAGAATGTTCAAACTTGTTTTCTGTGCTTGCAACGTTTTGAGATGAAGCTAAGCCAAGGACTGGCCTCAGCCTACTGAAGTTCATGGGGTTTCAAATCTGGGCGTTTGGCTCAGATCCACTTTCACACAATAGCACCAGCCTGGTAGAAAATTTGCTCCTCCACATTTATGCACTGCATGCTAAGGTTTATAGCCTGGTAATCAAACACAGTCTGCTCTTTGCACTTTTTTCAGTTCCTTTTTTTTTTTTTTTTTTGTTGGATTCAAAACTCCATGAACTTCAACGCTTAATTCTACCACAAATGCTTTCTCTGCTGAATTTCCAGTTCCTAAGAATGCTGCAGTCTGTAACTAGAAAGAAGGCTGGTTACATAAGGGCATTTGGGTCTAAACCAACCATACAGTGCCCACATCCAGTCTGCAGCATGGAAACAGCTCACAGACCTCACAAGAAATTTGTTTTGGCCTCATGTGCACAAATACACTGTTGGCAAAGTACATGACACAATTTTCCATTTCCCTCTAAATCATCAGTAGAAGGACTTTTGTCTTGCACAGAACCATGGGCCTGATAGGGAAATAGTCTGCATTAATCTATGGACTCTCACCTTGACCTCAATACCTCCAGCAACCCAGCAAGTTTCACCTTTTAGATTATAAAGTCTTGTCTTACAAAGTCAGATATTTCATAATTATTCTCAGCCACCGATTGTTCACATATTTCTTTCCAGGCAAAATAAAATAAAGGATAAACTAAGTTTTGTTTGGACAAGGTAACAAAAGATGACTTTGTGCTCATCAAAAATACTCCACAGGCTGCTCAAGGAAGACAAACAGAACACAGGAGCACTGCACCCAAAAATCCTTATGAAAACTAAAACCATCTTTATCTTACTATGAAACCAGAAAAAGCAAGACACGGATGGAGGAAAACAAGAGGAAATAATTAAAAATAAAAACAGAGTGATGGTCAAGGTACTGTTGCTGCTGAACACAGCTCCAAATGTGAGCTCACCTTTAAACTGAAGGGTCAGGGAACAAATTTCTGTGGTGATGCTCTCCATTAGTACATTAAAAACATTCATTAACATTCATTAGAAATCAGCAGAAAAGATCAGCTTAAAGATTTTCGAGTGTTCTACAGTTTGTAGAGAATCAAGATACAGGTCACTGTTTGGGATAAACAGTCAAGTTCAACAAAACAAGGTGAAACTCTTCTTGAAACTGCCATTTATCATTTTACACATATGCACTGACTACAGCTGAGGTGCTCAGATGACACAGTTCCTCTTCAAAACAGCAGATGCATTAAAAATACATAAACAAAATGTCTCCAGTAAGATTAAATAGCCTAAATTTGATCGATTTATGTTAAATTACTCTTCATAAGCTTACGCCAGAACAGTTATTCTGCATTAATTCAACAATTAAAACGAAATAAAAAAACCTTTACAATGTATGCCTCACAATGTAAGGGATACAATTTTATCTCGTGTTTAGTGCAGCTCAGCAAGAGCTTTAAGCTCTATTAAGTGTAATAAATATACATCCACCCTGTGGATTGCAATATAAAAAAAAAATAAAATTACAGAACACATTAAGAACCACAAATGCCAACAGCAAACACAGGACTGGAAGACTCTCCTTCCAGGAACTCATATTTACATCAACCAGAAGATGTTTGCAATATACAAATACAACAATCTAAAAATTAAGATGGACAGATTTTTTTTTTAACATTCTGGGGTTTATTATTGACATAAAGGCAAGGTTCATAAAAGCAAAGATGCACCTACCATGCACATACCCATGTCAGAGAACACAGCCAACAGTACAATCCTAATAAAACTGCACTCCCAAGAAGTGCACCTCTCTGCCCCCTCATCGAGAGGAAAGCAAACACAGGAGCAATAGGAACAGCACCAACACTCAAAAACACAGGTGAACTGAAGACCATCCTAACTTAAAATGACAAAGTTAGGGCAGAACCTCAAGGCTGGCATCAGTTGCCCAGTGCACCCAGAAGCAGTGCTGATTTTTCCAGCCTGCCTCTCGCTCACAGCAAGGTTACAGTGCAGCTCCCAAGGCAATGCTCACCATCCTGCTGCTTACTGCAACATTCCTCCTTCACATTCCTCAAGGAGCAAATGGTCTGCTCTCCAGACTGTCTCCCCTGTGGTGCAGGAGCCCCTGGTTCTGCCTGGAAGGTGGCTGGTAGCACCAGACCATCCCTTACTGGTACCCACAGCCTTTATGGACCAGAACCACCACCTCTGTCCCTGGCTGATGGGAAACTGAGGACCAGGTAGAGGACAAGGTGGAGGGGACAGTGGCAAAAATGGACACGTTCCTATCATGGGGAGATGGCTGATGCAATCTAAATCTTCCATGATATTAAAATCATGATCCTTTCAGAGGTTTCAAGGAGAAAGAAGCACTGCAGGTGGAAATAAGGTCTCCCCATGCACACTTCCCACTCTTGCTTCCCAGCTGGCCTGACTCTGCAGAGAGGATGGGACCTGCCCACGTGGGACTGCACCCTACCAACACTTACACCTCTCTCCTCTGCCACACAGGATTGTGTGCCTGGCAAATTCCCCCCAGGAACAAAGCCAAGGGGACACTGGTACACTAATATCCCTTGAGAATACAGTACAACTGTAAAATCAGCCAGCCTCACACAGCCTGCAACAACATCAGGGACCACACAGGACTTCCCAGCTGTGATTATACTGCACACATACCAACCAAGACACTTGTGGGGTGGCAGGGAGAAAACGCAGTTGCTCTTGCTCCAAAGCTGGCACTGCCTTCCACCCCAATGTTATCAGACTCCTTTAGCTCCCCCAGGCTGGGGAGCCCTCACCCTGCCCTCACATCCTTGTTTTGTGCTGCAGCCCCACAGCCCTACCCACAGCACACACCACTACACTGCAAAGCATTTCTAATACATTGATAAACACATTTATCAACATACAAAATAAATAACTGGCTTGGTGCACATATGTGCTGTTAGCAGACATCACAGCAACTTCCAGAGGACTCCTACACCTTTACTGTTGCTTGGAACATAAGGATACTGAACCCAGAGGAATGATTTCTCCTGCCTGCAGTCAGTCAGCAGCAGAGGTGCAGCCAGGAGCAGGGTCCAAGCTCACATGACTAATATGAGGTCTCACCATGCTGTAGATAAAAATACTCAGTAATACAATGCACAGTGATTCTCAGTAAGTCCATATAAATCTCATGACACCTATAAGCTTAACTGGGCATAATCAGCTTAAATTTATGCTTACAGGAGAAGACTACAGGCTGAGTGTCTTATTAAACACTATATGCAGTGGTAACCTCTGGATATACCAGTATAAAACCTGAAATAAATTAGCCCAAAGGCCACGAAGATGCTCAGAGGGCAGGAGCACCTTTGCAGTGGAGACAGGCTGGGAGAGCTGCATCGTTCAGTTTGGAGAAGAGAAGGCTCTGGGGTGACCTTAGAGCCCCTTCCAGCACCCAAAAGGAGCCTCCAGGACAGATGGGAGAGGGATTTTTTACAAGGGCATCCAGCAAAAGGACAAGGACGAACGGCCTTAAGCTGAAGAAGGACAGGTTTGGATTGGACACAAAGAAGAAATTCTTCACTCTGAGGGTGGTGAGGCACAGGCTGTTCAGAGCAGCTGTGGATGCCCCTTCCCTGGAAGTGTTCAGGTTGGATGGAGCTCTGAGAAGCCTGGTCCAGTGGAAGGCGTCCCTGCCCACGGCAGGGGGGAAGCGTGGAACGATCTTCAAGGTCCTTTCCAAGCAAAACTATTCCATGATTACAAATATAAACCATCAAAGCTCACTCTCCTCACTAGCTTAGCTTCTCAGGGGGATTACTTGAACCTCTCTAAATATGTTAAGGTTTACATCATCTAATTGCAAGAGGCGTTGTATAAGCATTAGAGTCAAGTTATGACATTCCTACAATAGAATGAAGAGTTGATCCAATCAACAGCAAAGCTAAAAAAATATAAAATAAGTAATGCAATTGAAATGCACCTATTTTTAAATATCTGTCTGCTTCCTACTTACCAGCTGGAGACAGTGACCCACAAGGGGGAAATTGAAAAGCTTTCTCACCCCCTCTTGTTTTTCAATAAGAAACCCCTCATGTTACAGAGTTGTTTGCTTAATACAACTTGTTATTATAAAACCTCACCAGGCCAAAAGGTCCCTGCTGTGCCTGCCTTCATGTTTGACTAACCAGTCTGCATCATGTCATTCTCCACAGTGTTGGGCAAATATGCATCATTTTAATTAAATTAATAAGGAAACTATGTGGGCTTTTGAGGCTTGCTATTCAGTTAATTTTAAGGGACTATCTGAAGGGATAGTGTTACAGATCACATGCAAGTCTCTCTGCTGATGGACCTGGAAAAACTGGACTTGAAACTGGAGCAAGTAACTCAAAGTATATGTTGAATGTTAAGTTATAACACAAAAAAAAAACCCCTCAAAAATCAACCCGTAGAACACTTTAACTAAATGGATGTTGAACTCCCAAGAATGGTTACTAAAAGTATGGGACACTTTCAGAACACTAAATAAAACAGCTTATAGAAACCCATACAGATGTGTATGCTCTCCCTAGACATAAATGCACAGCATCCATCTGTGATCTCTGCAGGTGTTTTTGGTCCCTAAACAAACACCTATGACAAAGTTCATGGTTCCATGATTTGGGCAGCTGGGGTTCTGTCACAAATAACAGATGTACCTGAAGGAAAGACTGAGCTGAAGAAAACCATCACAGTAAGGCCTGCCACTGACCCAAGGTACAAACAGCTCCTCAAAAGACAGCTGGACTTTCTCTAACCAGAAAAAGGGATGGAAACCCCAGAAACTCCAAAGCACCATCAGCAGACACTCCCAGGGCAGAACAGATATCCAAAATAACACTGGAAGACAAAATTTATTCTTTTACCATTCACAGCTGCATAATAAATCAATACATAAAGGTTGTAAGTAGCTCCTAAATTAACCTACTTGTTTCAGTTGGATGCTCAGCAAGAAGCTCTACTGAAAAGCCCTTTTGCCAAAAAAGCTTCAGCTCCTGGTATTCCATATTATTTGTACTTCATTATCAAACTCAAGTAACTGGGATTTATGCTTTACTAGTTAATACTGGTATTGTCTGGTTCTGAAATCTGGCTATGGTGACACACCATGGAATAGCTCATTAGAGAAAATAAATAATGACCACAAGATGACCTTTCAAGATATTTTGCTGTGGACAGAATTAAATTTAAACACATGAGAAGGGAAAGAGAGGAAGGAGAAAAAGGCTCAAGGATGCTGCCTGGTTGTTTTTATAGACTACTTCTTTAGCTCAATTAAAACAAGGTGTGGGGGGAAAAAAATCATTAAAAGTTTTAATGCTCTTTTCAAAGACTCAGGACACTTAAAAATCCCAGGAAAAAGTCACCACGCTACGAAAATAGAAAGAAGAATGCTTGATGATGTAAGTTCACATCCCAGGGACTGCAATAAAACAGATCAAACTGAAGAACACTGCCTGTGGGCCGTGCTCCCACTCTGGTTGTGAGCTGCCACACGGGAGGCTTTTCCCTCTACAGCTCCATGCAGGCTATCAGAGAGGAACAAGTGGGAGCTGTGGAAGGCCAGGGAAGGATCAAAGATCAAGAAGTGCTGCCCCTGCTGCACTCACCCTTAACAGAGCTAAGGATGGAGAGATGGCAGCAGCATGGGATCAATCAGTTACGGGTGGAACACTGCCGCACACAAGGCACCCCTCCTCCCCGTGCCTCCCCAGGCTGCTACTACAACTCATCACAAATAATAAAATATTTCAGTGCCTTGCATTGACCTCACTGAGCCAACAGCACATTCTCACAGCTCCTGCTCCATGAGGCAGATGTTAAGGCTGTGTTCTCCCAGCGTCGCTGTCATCAAAGCACCCGAGAGGGTTGCGAGTTTGCCAGTGCCAAAACCCTCCAAGAGGCACACTTGGGCTCTTTTATTGCCCATGTTGTTGTTCAGGTATTTTTAAGACACCAGTATTTTTGAAAGGGGGGGAAAAAACCCCACTAACTCCATATATCTCGTCGTGTTTAACACAACAAAGCAGGTTGAACAAATATTGAACATTAAAGAAGCACCCACCACCCTTGAAATCCAGCGAGGGAAAGTGATCCAGTCCAACATCTGTGATAACAGACCCAGGTATGCAGCAGTTTCCAAGTGGGAAACTCAAGGTGAAGACTGAAAAGAAGTAGTAACCACAAAACCCACTTGCATGTGCATGTCCAAATACCTGAAAATTCACTCTAAAAACATTCCCTAATGCTAATCAGGTGTAGTAATTTTATCCCAAGAGTACCAGGCTAAAGTTGTTGCCTTGTTTTGGTGAAAGCATGTACTGACCTCTTTAAACCATCATTATAATCACCAAAGTAATTTTTAAAAAATGCAGTTTATTATCACTGGTTTTCCTTCCAGTACTACCCACCCAAATGGAATGTGTGAGCAGCAGGGAGACCACTGGACCACTGTGTTTGTGTAGGAGTTGCTTTTGAACTGTTTTATACAGAGTTGGCTTCTCCCAACATTTGGGATTTTTTTTCCCCCCAGAAACAGTCCTAGAGACCAAAGGAAAACACAATTCTCTTGGAATGTTTGAGAGATTAAATGTACCATACATTTAAAATATGATCACTTGAAAGTATGAATTTTTTTAGAGAGGACCATGTTTTTTTCTTATTTCTGTGTTACTGTCTAGTGTGTCAAAGGGCAGGAATGGCACTCAAGGATGCCCTACAGTCACAGGTTCCTCGTTTCCTGCACTGATTCATTCACTTGCAAACAGAATGGGGATGGAAGAAGCAGGACATTCATTTCCTCCAGTAAAAACCCTGCAGGCTGAACAGACTGAAGCTGAAAATCCACAAATTCCTATGCTTGGCACTGCCCAGGTCCTAAGGCCATCTCTGGCTGGCACTGCTATGAGAACAAACAATCCACAAAAATGTGGGCAGGTCTTTTCCTTTGGAACAGCAGCACAGCAATGGGCTGGTGTGGATGGAAAGCCTCACATCTGAAACACCCTCTTCCCTCTCTGCAATGCCAGTGGGACCACATAACTTCAGCTGAAAAACAGGTATCACATGATGATTTTCTAGTTGTCAACAACAAGGCAAATCTCCTTCCAAATTTCACACTTAAAAGACAAAAAGATGCCTTGCCAAAATGGGCTTTTTCTGCAGTAAAAGCAGACTGGAATCTGCCATATTCTGTTCACATCAATCACTCATATATATTCTATACATGGCAGTGTGTTTCAATAATTGTTCCTTCTTTTTCAGGGGAACCACAGTGTTGAAGCATCTATTTTCAAAAATCTCTCTGTTACCTTCCTTTGCAGGTACAATAATCCTGACACAGCTGCCTCCAGCCCTCCAAGGAATAAAGTGGGGGCTGTGTGGGTATGTGTGGGTGGGTGGAAAATCCCATAAAACATTGAGTCAAGTCTTGGACAGTTCTGCAGAGACATAAAAGAATTCAGGACATATCATGTCTATGGAAACTTTCTCTCCTCCCCATTCCACCAGCTCTGCTGTGTGTTGTTTACTGGGTGCCTTGCTTGTCTTCACTCTACAGGTTATGATGCCTCGTGGACATTCAGTGAAAAGAGCTGATGAGGAACCTCTATTACATCCTGGGATAAAAAGCTATTAACTCTCTGTAAACAAAGTATTATACAACTCATTCCCTACCTGCCCAGAGGCAACAGTCTTACTAGGTCAGTCATCCTGTACTAAGATGTTAAAATCAAAAATACTGGGATCTGGTTTTAATTCTCTGTTCTCTGACTTTCTAATCTGCTGGGCTGGGCACGTTTCAGAGACAGATGGTTCTTCAGGGTTCAAGTACTTAAAAGAGCTCACAGACAGAAGTTAAAAAAAAAAATAATAAAGAAATCAAGTGCTGTCAGTTGAAACAGCCCTTCACACGCAGAGAACCTTTCTGATGCATAAACCTCTGATAAATGTGCTCTTCAGAACCAAAGGCTACAGAACAAAGTCCCAAAGGAGCTCTGCGACAGTTTCTTGTTTAGTCAACTATCTCAGCAAGAACACATTTCCCTAAAGAAAGGGATCTTTTATTTCATTTTTTTTCAAGGACTGTTAAGAGCTCTGAGAAGAAAAGTATCAATCTTTGACAAATATCTTAACGTCTGCAAAAGACAGAGGAAAGACAGACCTTCTGACAATATATTTTTGGTATAGAACTTCTGGCACAAATACCTACAATAGATTTCCTTACCCTTTTTTTATAAATAGGCTGATCCAATTTGTAAGTGGATGTGAAGAAACTAATATGGTGATTTGCCAATATAGTGCAGAACTCAACCCATACCTTGCTTTGATAATATATTACTTTTCCATTTGACATAAGTTTTACTATTACTGATGATGACATTTAAGGCAGGACAGAACTGCATTTGCCAGGGCTATGTTTCTTGTCATGCCTCAACGCAGTCTTTGAATTTCTTTGGAGAATTTTATATGGGAAGCCAGATAGGAGTCTCATCCAGCACTTCTCTTTATCAGCTGGAGTTCTAAATAATTCATGGAAAGTCAGAGTTCAAAGCACATTTGCATTCACTTGGCTGGTTGTCAATATGAGAACCACCCCCTTTCTTCTACGAAAGATCACGCAGAAATCAGAGCTGGAAAACAGACACAGCAGTGTAAGGCAGCTCACAGCCCAAAAAACCCTGTGCTGATGTTCAGGAAGAGCATGTGTTGAAGAGAAAAGTCATCCCCAATCTTCACTTTCACATGGTTATTTATCATCTGCTCAGTGCTGTGGAATGCTTTACTCTGCTTCTCCACTGGTGAACCACTGGTCTCTGGCACTTCTCAACAGTAATTTTCTAGTTTTTACAATTTGACTCTATCTACAACATCTGGATTTTGTGGCTGTGTCTGCAAACTGCTTGGTAACAAGGGTTTGCAGCTGGACAGAAACTGCCTGAGCTGAAATCATCACTGCAAGGCAACGTGTTATTAGAAGGTTCTGTTAGACAGGTTCTCCAGTCCGAATCTCTGCTTGTGTAACATGGAATGATGCTTCCATAATACACACAAACCAGAGGAAACTGTCACACAACGCTCTTTTCTTCTCAAGGGATACCTATCAGCTCAACTTTTGCTGTGGTCAGTCACCATTTCCATGCTGAGTTCTACTCTGTCGCACTTATAAAATATGGCAATAAAAAATCATGCCAAGACTAAACTTGGCCTACAAGTTCTGTCCAGAAGTAACCTCAGCTCATTTTTTTCAGCTAGCAAGTGAATTGACTTAGTCATTTTTGAATCACTTGAAAATGAAAGCTGTAGAGGTTCTGGTTCTCATCATTTTCTTGCAGCTGCTGCTCTGCACTTTCAGCACCCCTTAAATGTTCAGCTGAAACAGTCTGCAAGGACTACTGGAATGTGACTGTCCTGAAGAGCCTTTGTCATGGGTGGGATTGCATATCCTGCTGCCTGACTCACCTAAGCACACAGGGTGAGGCTAAAGGGAGATATTATAGCTGCATTTCTACGTGCCACGCTGCCTGCAGCCCAGAATTGAAGGTAACAAACCTGGGTGTTTCCCACTTGCACCACTGGACATGCTGGGTGCAGGAACAGGGATTTGCAGCCCTGTTTCCAGGTATTTCCAGGCAGCCATACAGAGGGGTTTGTATTCATCACTCTACTCTTTCAGGAACTACGTATGGAGAACTAGATTTGTAGCAATCAGCCTTGCAAAGTGCTCTGGAACACTGTATTCTAACAGATGGACAGCCTACAATCATTGCCCAGGCATTTTTTGAAAGTTAATGTAGCAGGGGAATTCTTCAAAAGCGTTTTTTTCTCTGCACTTAAATCTAAGTTCTGCCTGTTTCCTGCGCCGTTAGAGATTTGCTGTCTGCAAATGTTGAGGCTCTTGCATTAGGACTGAGCCTGCATCTGAACCCAACACCCACCAAGTTCCACTGGAGCACCCTAAGTGCAAAGAGGTCTTTGCTAACAGATCCTCCTGTGGGATCTGATCTTCATCCACCTTTGAAGTGATTTATTTTGACATCTGCAGATTTTCAACAACAAAGAACAAAGAAAAAGTGAAAGGAAATAAAAGGAAAATGAATTATCCCTCTGAATATCTGCCCCATTCTGATTAATCATGCACATGACACACAAAAAGACTTCTTGGGAGCACTATTTGCTGCCATCATCACGGCTCAGCTGCTCTTTTCTAGATATTTCAAACCTTTCATACATTTCACTGTTCAGCTTTCCTGTTGCTACAATGTGTTAGCAATTAATGCACAATAAACAAACGGACAATTGTTCCATTTCCAGGGAATAAAATCTCCAAGGACACAAAATGAAAGAGCAACTATCCATCCTTCCCCATATTCTAAGACTTCAAAGAAGAGCAAGCAATTAACTCCCCAAACACACCATGTGGTTGAGGCCATTATTAACAGGCACTTCAATCTGACATACATTTTACAATTCCTCAAGTCCTGTCTCCTCCTAACTATTCACTTCCTGCTTCTCCTTGGTGTAAGCACTCAGAAGACTTCAAGAAACCCCAGGCTAAGGTGGGCCAAAGAGTTGTCTCTACCAAAACCAAGGGGTCTTAGCTTAGTTTAGCTTTCAGCTGGGTCAGGCCCTCGATGTGACTCATATGTAGTACCATGGAAATGCCAAAGGAAGGGAGGGTGAAACGAGGTGAGGATTGCATAAGCTGTGTGCCTGCCAAAGAAATGCTCATGTGAGAACAGCCCCAGTCCCAGTCTTATTCCTGGGGGCAGAAATGTGAGCAGGAGCCTGCTTCCTCCACTGGCTTGTTCTCTGTCACTCCCCTTTGGCAGTGGCAGCCTCCCAAGTTCTCAGGGTTGGGAGCAGCATCTTTGGACAGCAGGACTGCTCAGAGGTGCTGGGAAAATCCCAGCAACACAGCACTAATGATCAGCACTTGTAACAAGGCAGATACAGCCAAGGGACACCACTCAGATTGGGTCTGCTGCAGGGCAAGTGAAGCTTCTCCTTTGTCATGATGCTCTCACTGCTTCCCCAGCAGCTCAAGGGCTGAAGGGGGAGCTTATGGCATTGAGAAAATGGAGCCTGAGAAAATGAGGGAGAGAGCAAAATAAAAAATCATAACATACTGTTACACCTCGACTTGAAAACCTCTTATTTTCCCTAGAGAGATCCTGTGCTCAACAGACAGAGGTCACTAAAAGATGAGGATGCTCCTGATGCCTGAAGTGAACTTCACTTTGAGCAAAAACAATTTCACATGCAGCTGACTGGCTTGTGGTTTGCATCGCTTTCAAGCCCTACACTGCTCTTTGCTCTGCATGAAACATGCCTTTGGAGAGCCAAGGAAAACTTGGTTTAATAAACACTGAATTAGAGGAAATGCATTTGCCTCCTTGACATCTTTTAAAATGTCACTAAGGCACACTTTATTTCAGGTCACTGCAGCATTTCATTCAGGACCTGTTACAAAGCTGCTACTCTCCATGTGGCCTGTGTTGCAGCAAGGCAAGTGGCTGAATGGACTCTAGAATCACCTCTCTCCTAGAAAGGTATCTCAAAGGAGCAAGAGTGATGGTGCTCAAGTCCTGCTGCATGCTGCTTATAAACAAACTGAGGCTGGACTGACAGTCCCTATAGAAGACTGCTTCTCTTATTTAATGGTACCTCATGAAGTCAGGGAAATACGTGCTTAAAATAATAAATCTAGAGCTTTCTGGTCAACTGTACACTCCACAGACTGACGGAACTACTTGTGTACTAAATTACTGTACTCCACCAGCCACACCTTTGAAACAAAACTACTGAAAAAGCTGAGCAGGCAGCCCTGCTTTGCTCACACTGGGAAAATGTTCAGCTGTCCATGTACACCAGATTTACAGGCCTTCTGTGTCAATCTGACAACTCCAAAAGACTCAGCAAGGGAAAAGATTTAGCTCTATAAATACTATTGAACTTCTCTTTCCACTGGCTACAGATCAATCCAGTGTGGAAGAAAATCCCACAGCTAAGGCTGGAAAAAAACACAGAGCTGAGTTTTCAGAAGTGTTCTGCATTTGTCTAGCCCAGCTCTAGTTTGAGCAGGTTAAGTCCCATAACTGAGCACTTCTGGAAGTCAAAACATGACTGCTTACTGAGGCTCTGGAGTAATGGCTTCTTGGACAAGGATTGTACATTACAATGTATTCCAGGCTACACAACAAAACCAGAGCTGGTGCTCTTTTGTGAGTCTCGTGGTATGAAACTCAGCTGCTCTGCCCTGCACAGGTTCCCCTAACTGTTAATTTGGTTTCTGTCCATCTGGATTTTCACCACAGAATTTTGCTTCGAGCTTCCAATCTGAACACAGGAAAGCTTTGCCAAAACCACATCACATTCAAACCACAGGAAATCATGAATTTGGCACTGTTTGGACATGGAAGCTGTAAACAGTGTGCAGGTTCACTCAAAACGGGATCACTGTCCTTTGAGTTATGAAACACAACAAAACTTCCAGCAAACCAGGTCAGAAATCTTAACTACTAAAGCAAAGAGAAATTATGTGACTTTTGTAAGGATCAGAGGTTTTTCTGAATATTATCCCCTACATTTTTTCCTTCAGCTATGAACATAACACGTGAAGAATAAAAAGAGAAGTTAGGTTTCCTCCTTTCCAAGTCTGAGTTACAACAGGATTTAGCTAATTCTCACAGCTCTAGCACATACACATCCTATTAAAGACAAGGTAGTTTCCTACTGGCAGCTTTGAGCATGTATAACTGTAAAAGCCAGAGCTGTAGAGGAGATAAGAATATGATTTAGTTTTATATGCAACACGATGGGTAATCAACTTACAGGTAACTTACACTACTGTGCAGGAGCCTTGTGATTAAAATCCAGTACATTCTCAGTTGCCAAACACTGGATTTTTTCCCCTCAAGACTCCAATTAGCAAACCACAAGGAGCTTGTATGAAAACAGAAAAGTCTAAAGTATGATTTTTGACTTCAAATTAAACTGTGCCCTAAAGAAGGCCTACATACTTGTGAAGAAGTCACAAGTTCACTGAGGATGAAACAAAAACAATCTAGATTTCCAAACCAAGCCTGAGAACTATCCAGATTCCAAACCAGAGTTTGACTGCAGAGCTAACATGAAGATGGCTTGACTGAAGTCAAATGAACAGGAAGCAAAATGCAGTCACTCAGAAGATTTATGTTACTGCATTGCCTGCAAGAAAACACAGTTTAATCTTGCTGAGTTTCACTTCAACCAGATTTTTAAACCAGATACTCTGCATGTCAGGGAAAGCTCTCTGGGGATCCTGAACACACAGAACCATACATCAGACATCATCTGACCTGTCATAGAGTTTTCAGATGTACAGAGTTGCTCTCGCAGCTTTTCCACGTCGTCTGGATGAACCTGCTCATACAAAGTGCTGCCAAACCACTCAGACTGAGGCTGGTTCAGCACAGGAGTCACAGAATCTGACACGTAGATCACTCTCCCCGTCTCAGCTGCAACTACAAACAGGAACCCATCTGCGGCCTCCAGGATAAGATGTTTCAGTTCCTTCCAAAGAAAGGATTTGATTAGAATGCCAGCAAGGAAAGGGAATTAAATATAACATCTGTCACTGCTGCAGAATATTGTTTTCTTGTGATCTTAGGAGCTGATCAAAACCCAGACAGAAATTTTCACTGATGTAACAATACTTGCAGCAAGGCATAAATTGCCCATCTCAGTAACAAACAACATTTTGTTTTCCCTTATTGCCTTTCATCTGGTGATCTCCATGCACTTTAGGAAAATAAACAACTAATACTCACTGCATATTCTGTGACAGGCATCTAACATTAAAAAATAAAAAGATATTTCAGAGTACAAACAGAGGAAATGAACAGCTCTAACTCATGGCAAAGTCATCCCTTAATTAAAGGAACTGAATAATTTAATTGGAAAGAAACCAGTAAGACTTTCTAGTTTGGTTCCCCCTGGCCCTGCTCAAGATGAGCTCTGTTTATAAATTCAACAGTCACTGGATAAAAGGCAGAAAACGTAATGGGAACAAGGAAAGAACCCACAGCCCCTTCTTCCATGAGGGGGCCTGAGCCACTACACAAGAAGATTTTATCACTTTTTGCTTTCTTTCTCCAGCCTGTGAGTACAAAGCCTCAGCATCACTCAGAAATTCTGCTTTTCCTTCACAGAGCTGGAAAACCTCTCACAGGAAAGGATGACAACTACCACTCCAGTTCCTGGAAAACAAGTGTGAACAGCCTTTGGTGGCTCCAGTGACCACCAAAGCTTGCTAAGACACTGCACCTGAAACTCAAACACAGAGCTCTGGACAACCTAAGTCCCATTCCAGGTGAGACAGCTCAGCAGGGCTAGCGTGCAAGTGGTAGGTATTAGCAATAAAGTGAGGATAAAAATCTAAGAAATGGATAACTTATCCCAAGTTAACACTCAACAGACTGTCAACTTCTGCTGCTGTGTTATAGAGAAAGCACACTGATCCTGAACCACTGACTAAACAGAAAACCTCACAGCACAGCTGGCCATGCTAGACTGAGGATAATATAACCAGCTTTGCACAAATTATTAAAACAAGATGAAAACAAACTCTGTAATTCTGCAAGATTAAAAATAAAAAAATAAAAAAACCCCAAAGAAATTGCAATGAGAAGTGACTAGGCTGTGCCACCAGCAGAATGGCACAGTCCCTCCAGAAACACACTTCAGGAGAGCTGGAATAAGCAGTTGTGAGCACTGAGAGGTCAGCAGCAGCTGCTGTTTATCTAAGAGATTGCCTCCAGCCATAACTTCCATGTGTAAGTGCTTAAAGCACTTCAGACCACAAAAATGAACATTACACCCATAGGACTTCAAAAACAATGGAGGTGGTAGGAACCTTCAATGCACTCAGCAAACACAGTTTTCCTTCAAGCACTGGGTGCATCTTCCTTCCTCCATCAAAAATGCAACCAAGGAAGCACCTCAGCCAGTACAGATGGGATTCATCTCTGCCCAGTTCAGCTGCTGGGAATGCCAGCATTAAGACTAAACAATGTTTTTAACCTTCCTCTAATCCCCAGGAATTAGAGGGAGAGGCAGGTCTTTCCAGACTCATTTTTACTTATTTTAGAGAATCTTTGTTAGGATGGGAAGAACTCAGATGTGGAGGTGAAAATTCCTTTCTGTGAGACAGGGTGTGACTTGTTCTTTAGGTGGACAGACCTCAATGGTAAGAATGCCAATTTGCTTCTCTCAAAAGAAAGATCTGTTACAGTGTTAAGATCAAATCCAAACAGTCACAAAAAACCTGTATTCACTCCTTGGATTTGTAAATGGTACCAGCTGCTACACTACAGTGAAGGATCGAGGCTCTACTCCACTCAGCACTTCCTCACATCTTTTAAGACCAAAAAACCAGAGAAAACCCGACATTTTTGTAAAGTCTACCTGCTCTGTAAGAAAAGAAGGCTTGTAAGCTCCATCAGTAGATTTGTTTCCAGTGCCCCTCATGGATTTCATGTGGGAAACAGCCATCCGAAGAATGGTCAGCTTGTCAGGCTTGCGAGCCAGGGCGCTGCACGTGGGCACCATGTCCGACAGCTCGGTGATGTACTGGGTCATCTTATTTCTCCTGCGCCTCTCAATCTCACTGTGATTCTCCCTGAGCATTTAAAGAAACACCAAAGCAACACAAAAGAGACATGAGTGGTGTAAGAATCTGAATTGGAGGTAATGAATTATAATGCTTCACTCTTGTTCTGCTGTTTGCACCCCGGGAGAGCAAAGTGCTTTACAAAGCCAACCACTGTTACCCCCCAGTTTACAGACAGGAAATCCAGGCCACAGACAGATAAATATGATTTGTCCATAGCTGTGAAAAGAATCCGTATTTCCACTTATTGGCTTGTGGCCTTAATCTCTTAACCAGTTTAATCTCTTTTGGTTTAAGGACAAAAACAAAGTAGAAATATGTGAGGAACTGACATGTGCCAACTCTAGTCATAAGCTCCCAAATTTGCTGTGATGCCTCTCCCAGCTGCTTATGGAAGGTGTCCTTTAGAGGAGACCTCTCACTAACATCTGGATCAGGTCAGCAGGAAGCACCAGCCCTGACTTATGAAAAAAAAACCCACTCAAGGACAACACAGATCCCAAACAATGCTGCTTGGAACAGCCCACATCCCTTCAGGGAGTCACTACATGCCTGTAGGATCAGGATGCAGCACTGGGACCATATATGGGATAACAGTACATACCAACAAAAAAAAATCCCAATAAATAAATAAAATGAGTACAAAAGACAGCAAGTAAACATCTGGCTCATCAGACATAGACTGAAATTTATGTTCAAGGACAATTTAGCACAGCAGGGAAGCAACAATGACAGTACTTGATGCTGCCCCAAGTTGGGCTGGGCTGCAATGTTCTCATCCTTCAGAGGAATCATATGGCTGAGGTGGTGAGTGAAATTTGAGAAATCCCAAAACCAACACCCACCAAAACCTTTCAGAAACAAAGATCTCAGAGATCAGCTTTCCCATTCTGGACATCACCATCGCTTGATCAGCACTAAGGAATCACACCAATGTACACATTTGAAATGGCCCAAATGGACCTGGAATGCTTCAGTGCCCAGCACTTATTCTTTTCATACTGTACCTGTCAGGTGGCAGCTAAATACAAGTACACGACAGGTAGATGATGCTTCAGTTGTCAAAGCAGCATCTTCCACTGATTTCAATGAGCTGTGCATGGCATTGTCTTGTGGGATCGCTGGCTGATCCAACAAGATGTGGGATGTGGTCACTTGGAGAGTCCACCAGCATTGACTGATGTGATAACACAACATTAAAAGAGACTGCAACATTCTTTGGAGCTGACTGCTATGAACACTGACCATGAAAGCAGAAGCTGAGCTTGGCGCACTTTTTGGATGCTTTTAGGAATGAAGCCTTTTCTTAAAAATGCAGGGAAGAATTGTATGGTGCTTCTTGAATCAGAGGAATGCATGGGCTTGCCCTGCTTTGGGTATCCTGCCCCTGCACACACAGGTGTTACATGCATGAGGCACTGTCTGCACAAATACCACTTGTTAGGGCTACATGCAGAGTGATTTCTCCTGTGCTTACTGTGTGATAAGCACAAAATCCAGCTGGGACAGCCCCGTGGCTGCTCTGTAAATTACAGCCAAGCCTTGCCTGAGGTCACTGTCTGTGACACTGTAATAGTGAACCTTTCATTTCACCTGGCTGAGGAACAGCCCTTGCACAGGTGTGCAGAGATGCAGGAGGGAACAGGACCTGCTGGGTCACACACACACACACACCCCCAGCAGAACAGCTGGTGTGACAGGGCACGTGCACACAGAGCACACGTGGGCACACGGCAGCTGGGACACGCAGGTAAATACAGACACGGGGAAGAAAAAAGGAAAAAAAGAAAAATCATGTTTTTACATGATGAAAGCTGGCTCTAAGTTCAGCATTTTCACAGAAGCGGTGATTAAGAAAAGCAGAGGGAGACAAAGAACAGACATGTTCAACATACACTTTACATTTATAAGTACATGTTACATTGTCTACCACTTAGGATTTCTGGACACTGAAAACAACCATTATAGAGAGTAAACAAAGAGACTGTAAAACTGCCTGAGAGAAAAAGAGTATCCCAACAGTCCATTTCATTTATGATTTTAAAAGCTAGGAAGTAATAGCACTTTAATCTACTGGCTGTGAAAATGTTCAAGCAGACAACACCCCAAAGTTTCCTGAAGCTAGTTCAAATTTAAATCCTTAAAAGAAAAAGAGGGGCTGTGCTCCTCTTCCAAAGTGTGTCCTAGAAACTCTAGCATTCATAAACTTGAACAGAACGATGCCCTAATTCTGTCATTTCTAAATTTGTTTTTATATAGAAATTAATTTATATGGAAATTACAGAGGGACATTAAATTTTGGGATACTGGGGAGCTGATCCAAAACCGCTTAGGGTTTGTATTTCTGATTTCAAGCAGTTTTGGAACAGCCAAAAGATCAGTATGAACAGCATCATATAAAAGAAAAATGGGGGCAAACTGTATTTGATTTCCCTTTTTCCTACCTGTCCCTTCTGTGTCAGCAGTACTTTGATCATCATCCCACCTAAAACAAAATAACCATCTCTCTAAGCTAAGGCACACGTACTGAGGATTTTTGGACACGAACATCCCCCTCTTTTCTCTCAGCAGCAGAGCTCTACAGGACACGCCTACCTTGCAAACTTTTCCTTATCACCAGTGATTTGATCACCATCATACCTAGAAACAGAAGATAGTACATCAATCAACAAGGGTTATGCATTGTATGGTAGCCAACACACAGCAGAAAGCAAAAAAAAATCACAACTGCAAACCATTACAAAGAGCAGCAAGAGAAACAAGGGGATGAGAATGATACAGCAAAGAAAACACAGTCTGATGATATTCCCAAGCCATGCTGATTCAAAAGCTTCATTTGTGTATTTAAAAAAACAGAAGACATATTTATTTCAGTGGATTTAAGCAAACACTTTGACATACACTGATTTCTTGGGAAACTTAACAAGCAGCACCAGTACAGAGAAAACACCAGTGAGCTTTTATCCACAGCAGCCCATGAAATATTCATTGCTGTGCTGGAAGTGAACGGGGCTGTATCTGTTCCAGCTTGCAACCACAGCTCCCTCCATTCAGCAGAGGGCACTGATGGTCTGCAGATAACATGCGAGGGCAGAGACACGGCTCAAGGGCGATGCCTTATGTAAGGGAGCCTTCAGGAAAAAGTTCTGCAGGTACAGACACTGTGCTGACTGTTGTGGAGGCTGGCAAAAGGCAGGCAGGCGAAACTGCTGGGTAAATACAAGTGAAATTTAAACTGGCTTAATTCCCTAGAAGTACACAGGCACCTCATTCCTACACAACTCAACAGAAGCTGGATGCCCAGCCACGTTATGTGTGGTGTTTGAGCAGCACCTTCATGGAAGAAATCCAGACCAATTTTTCTCTGTGGGACTAAAGCTTCACTGTTCCTGAAGCATTGTCCCAAAGACAGGCAGCAATGTGACATTTCAGGAAAAAATTACATGCTGCTCCTCTTTCTCTTTCCTAAAAAACACACTGATCATCTGAAATTAGATTTTGCTAGCATAGTTACAGAAAGACTCATTTGTTTGAAACCAAACTGCTAATTCCTAAACACAAAACGTATGTTTTGGAAAACACAAAAATAAGGTAATGGCTTTTCTAGAAGTGAAGAGTTAATTTCTCAAGAACAGTTAAATGAGATGTTGTGGTAGACTCACACATTTCCAAAATGATGTAATTTATTACAACAGACAGCCTATGAAGGTCCCATGCATTATACAGCCTAAGTAAGCATGTTTTACCTCTTCTAACAAATCAATAATGAACTTTTTCTTTATTTCTGTCTGAAACAAATTAAAACTAATTTTAACTAATCCACCTACGCATGTTCCTCATTCAAACACTGAAGACAAAGCTTAAACAAGCCTTGAGCTGTGCTTCTTTATGTTGTGTTTAACACCAGCACCCTCAAAACATTCGAGTGACAACACCACTTTATCCCCCTTGACTCTGCCCAGAGAACAGAGTGAATCTGAGTGATTTTCAGCAAAAAAAGACAGATTCAAAGAGGAATGGGCACGTTATGGGGGAGGCACAGGCTCTGTGTGAGGACAAGGTGCCATGCAGGGATACCTGAGCTGGGCTGGAGGCTCTGGGAGCAGAATGTGTCACCTCCCCTGGAGCACTGAGCTAACACCACTACTCCTGTGCTCCCATGAGCCTGGGGCTTCTCTGCTCATCCTCCTCTCCTTGACTGGGCTCAAGATGCTGTTGCCTCCAACTCCTGGTTTTTCCCTTCCAGTCTCCCAGCTGACCTCTGCACACAAGCTCCTTCAGGCACTTCAGGCAAAGCTAGCTGGGTTAGCTTCAACATTTCAACAGCAGTTCTCTGATAACCAAATAATTTTGACTGAAACAAGCTAGGAATGAGTCATGTGAGCAATGTGGAGAAGGGAACAACTGGAAGAGGAGGTCTGAACATAGCCCTGGGTGTCTCTGCATGGGTTTTCTGAACTCTCTAATAACAGAACAATCTGGGGTCTATACAGCATTTACAACTTAAATACTAGATTTTGATCTGATGCCTAAAATCAACTGAGTCTAAGCACAGCACAGCATACCTCTCCATTAAAAGCAATGCAATTATTGGCTCAACACACCACCAAACTTTGAAAGGCCAAAAGCAGAATGGGGAAGGACCAACACGTGTCCCAGTGTGCCCAGAAACCCTGATGCCTGTACAGGCACAAACCAGGTCCCATTCCTCACAAATCTTGCTCCCTTAGCATGTGTTTTCTAGCAAACATTAGGACTAAGCCCTCAAATCACCAGTTTTAACACCAGGGACTGGAAGAGCCTTTCTGTAAATGACATCAACCAAACAGGAGTGCTGCTGGTCTTGTCCAGTCAATTATTGTATGGTGTCACAGTGTATCTTCAGCACACTTCTCTTTTGGACTGACTGGGATAACCTTGTTAATAAACCCTACAGTGACAGCTGTGTTTCAACACGGCTGCTGCTACAGAGCTGCAATTACAATTTGGATAATCAGCAGTTACCCACAGGCTTCAAAGTACCTACACCCCTCGCTGCAGCTGCTTGGTTTCTAATGAAAAAATGCAAACAGTGTGACCAGAAAAAAAAAAAAAAGAAAAAAAAGAAGAGTGAAAATATGGCAATGAGGCTTTACTGTTTATTTCTAGCTTTGAATATTCCATGTTAATTAACTTTTTTTTGTCAATTTTTACAATTCAGTTACACTTAACGGTACATAATGTAAAGCTCATTAACTTTAAAAAAACAATCCACCTCTAGAATCTGTCAAATTGTCTTAACAAGCAATTAACATCTGAAATAACTTAAAAATGAAATTTCATTTTCAGTGGCCAAAAGACAACTTCAGCAATGTCAAATAACCAAAGTTCACCTACAGCAGTTGAAATAATAAACTAAAAATCACAATTTTTCTCATTTGATATAGCTGCAGAGTGAAATTGTGACACACATGCTGTCAGCTTTGCAAGCCAATAACTACATTAGGCACATTTCTGCCAGAATGCCTAATTTTCAGAGGAAGCTGATCAAAAGAGTAACTGGCATTTGGGTCAAGATGCTGGCAAGTTCTTCACCCATATTTTAAAACATCACTAATGAGACAGCTGTCTTTCCCCACTGAAAGAGGTCAGTGATTTGGCCAACTCTTTGTAAATGCTCACCTTGAAAATTTGCTGGGCCCCTCCCCATCTTCATCATCAAAGTCCATTCTGTAAAAGCAAGATTTCCAAATCAGCAATCAAGTCATTGGCAGTGGTGGCATGAACATTCAAGCTCTCAGTGATGTTGGATTTGTGTTTTGACTGCTCTTGCTCACAGTCTCCCCACCTAGGAGCGGCTCATCAGCTGATTTATGCCCCAGACCTTCTCAAGGCAGTGGAAGAGAGGATTTCTTCCTTGGCCCAAATCCCAGCCCGCCAGTTTGGCTCCTCCAGGGAGTCACAAAAAGCCAGAATCTCTTTCTTCACTTCTTACACAGACAGATGAGGAAGATTATCTTCCTAATTTAGACATCTAAATTAGACTCCTATATTAGGCAGTGTTATTGTCTCATTCTCATAGATATTATCACTACAAAGTTATACAACAGTATAATTTACAAAGCATTTTAGACATTTTTATACCTCTAGAAAGAGGTGGATAAATATATATATATCCCCAATTACAAGGATGTAACTCTGCCATTAAAGTAGACAATTGAACTGATATAAAACTATCATACACAATTATTGTGTTAATGTATTTATTTTAATAAAAAATACATTAGTATGATATACAGACCTTGATCAATCACTTTTAATTTGTGTAGATAGGCAATCATAGTTTTGTTTTGCAAACATTTTCTCAGGTTTTTTAACACATTAAGCTTTCTAACCTTTCAGTGCAATAAAACTTCATACAACTACAGTTTCCATGTCTCCAGCACTGTTCATATTAGCAGGTGCAAGTCCTTTTAAAGGCAAAACCCTTTCAAAGTGACAATGATATTTATCTCAGTATAAAAAGAAGTGCTACCAATTACAAATTGAGATTTGTATGTCCAGAGTGTGGGAACAAAGATGCCAAAACACTCTCTGAAACTACATCAGCACAGAGAAGTACGACTGCCAGCCAGGCACTGCCTTCCTTCCTAAATTCTGACAACCAAGACAGACTGGCCCATAAAAGATGTGTCTGAGTCACAGCAAGCTCTGTACAACTGGGATGAGGGCAGCAAGTCAGCACAGGAATTGGACATGGCATTAGAAAAGTTACAATAATATTTTCCAGATGGCAACGGTGATTATTCATTTCTGGAGGAAGCAAAGAGAAAACCATTTTCCCAAAAGAGCTTTAAGAAAAGCTGCGTATTTAACTTGCTTAACTTTGATGCAATCATTGTTTTCACTATAAATTACATCTCTGCTCACCTAAATACCACCAAATCCAGTGCCAAGGTCCGTGACCCCTCAGCTGCCTTGTGCAGAACACCGCTGACCCCAGGGGCCAGTGCCCTCACCTCTGCCACAGGGCTGCAGCTAAGGCAGGACCCAGCTGCTGCTGCCACCCCAAATGTGGCCTTCAGTGCTGGCACCAGCAGCCTGGATCCCCCCTGAGCTGCAGCACACGCAGCACTCCCAGAAATTTAACATTTACACACCATGGTCTAGCCCAGGATCTCCTCTCACCTACCTGCTTGCTCCCCACATATAATAATGTGCCTGCAGGTGACATTCCAGAACAAACTCCCCAGCTGTTTTAATTGCAATCTTTCTTTACCTGCACTGAAAATGCCAAAGTCAGTGTTACAGGAGAGCTGTTTGTTTACAAACATCCACAAATGGATGGCTCCACCTGAAGCCACTCACAAAAGCATCACATCCTTACCTGGTTTCACTGGCCACTGAAACACAGCTGAGAGAAACACCCAGCTTCAAAATGGGGGGAAAGGGCTGCAGGGAAAAATTATACACCTGTGGGGGAAAGCCTTTTCTTTGGGGATTTTATGAGGCACTGCTTTAATCTGGGACAGATTAATTTTGTGACTCCTTTTCTTCTCCAGTCCACTGAGATCTCATGTCTTGGTGGATATGGTTCTATGATTTACTTAGCTTCCAGCCAAATACTCCAGCTGAGAGCTAAGGGATGGATTTTCCCCAAAATCAAGTATTATCTAATCATTTAATCTAGTTTATTATTACTGGAATACAATGCAGAGAATTAGAGAAGATTGTAACAATTTAAGGTTTAATCCTGCTGCCTGCACAGTATCCCCACCTCTGAAGGAGTAAGGGGGACTAACACACCTATTTCTTTAGATGGTTGGATATCAGCTTCTCACTTTAGGAGATCCTTCATGGGTTAATATCCACAGGTAACACCTCCCACATTTACAGCGGGCTCATCACAGCAGAACCTGAATGCATAGGGTATAACATCAGTCTGCACCAGACTAACTCTTTAAATAACACCTTTGCTTTGTTAAACTACCCAAACCCCTTTATACCACATGGAAATGAAACATAAATTTCATTAAAAATATCAATATTTTTTAAAAACGCAACAGCAAATGTATCTCTTCTGTCCCATTTTTGTTAATAAACACATTTCCTAATTTCACTGTGCAAAATGAGAAAGCCCTTTGAAACATTTATAAAAAAACCCTCAGGTATAAAGTCATTGATTCCAATGTCCTGCCTGATCCACCGTGTCTTGCTTTACAGCGAGGCAGAGGGGAAGACAGTGAATCAGTTGTAACCTTTAGCAGAACACAGCAGAACATGTAAAAATAATATTCCATCAACCTCCTCATACCCTGACAGATAAGATCTTCTGTTTAGATAGAATATACTGCACATTAGCAAAACAGTAGAAGCAGCCCCCAAGAAGACAAATGACATCATTTCAGAAGACTCAGAAAGACTATCTTTTATCTTCATTTAAAATTCCCATTAAAAAGAGGCTTTAAAAAAGAGCTGCACTATGCTCTTTTGTTTTGAAGAGACAGCATAAACCTTGTTTTCCTCTTTCATACTGTTCACATCAATCGTAAAAAGGCCTGATGCATGAGGTACTTATTAAAATGTATTTTCCTTAGAAGATGTGGGGCTACCAAAAATACAGTGATAGAAGTATTTTTTTTTAATTTAATTGCTCTCAATTAGAAACATTTTCATAAAAAAAGCCAATAAACCAAAACCAGAACTCCTCCAACAAGGCAGACCTGCAAAGGTTAAAAAAATTGACACGCAGGAGGATTTCAACGCTGCAACAAAATCAGTATGTAAAATTCCCACAAAATGTCAAAAGATGCTTGCCATGATTACACAGTGTAGGAAAGGAGCAGGCAGGAATGGTCAGGAGCAAATGCAGCTGAGAAGCACATGGGGGGATCTGTGTTACAGCCTTTTATTCAGCACAATATTGGGGGGTAGAATGGTGGGATGAGGTCTCTTCTCCCCAGATCTCTGTAGTTCTGGTTCAGAGAAAAGGCAAGACTACAAAGTGAACCAAAACAAAACCAGTGCAACTGAAACCAACTTATCAAAAAACCCCCAACCCTCCCTGCCCAAGTACAGACAGCCCAGGAAGGTGAAAGAACCCCTTATCCTCTAATACAGCAAATCCTAAATTAAAAACACATTAACTAAAGAAGGAAGAATGCATTAATCCATGGTAGTCATCGACCACTGCAGCACATTATCTTATGCTGTCACTTTTCTCTATGAAGTCGTTGGTATAATTTATAGAAAGGAAAAATATTTTTCCAAGCTGTCAATGAAGCCAAGTGCCGACACGGCAGAAACACCTTCTGGATAGCCAATGAGTTTAAACTGATCTACATTCAAGTCCACACAGCAATTATTCTGCCAGCTTGCCTCAGCAATTATGAGAAAAGAAACAATTTTCAGAGATAACCAAAACTGGGAAAGCTGGCTGTGCACGCCAGCTCCGCTCCTTTATGTTTGACACAAAACATTCACTCCTAAAATGCCCAAGGATTGAGGAGTACGAAGATGTATCACCAGCAATGAAAGGACCAAGTGTTAGCTGCAACTTTGTTCAAAGAGAAGCTCAGAGGAATTAGACACAGCAGGCATTCTTTCCCTCAAGGTCTGAATACAAACACACTGAACATAAAAAAAACCAAAAAAAAAAAAAAAAAAGCTGCACTCTCAGCTAAGGCTTGGAGAAGGGCTGTTAGTTCAGAGCTATGGTGCACAGATGAAATACCATGATCCAGGTATAAAAGGGAATCTATACTAGTTTACTCACTGAATTTACATGTTAAATACATTTAAAATAATTTGATTTTATGTTCCTCCCACCCTCCCCTCACTTCACCTTCTCACAAATAGATGACAATATTTAAAATGCAACAATTAAAGCATTTCAATTAATATCAAGTCAGTATTTAATATAATCAGAATATTTCACAGTCAGCAGCATCAACCCTTGGCAACAGTAAATTGCAAACTGATATTCAGAGCTGACATGGTTTATGATCAAAAAAGAGATCAAATATCCTGCAACTCAAGTACAAAACCTTATCTATGTAAGGTAGCAATGAAAAGATGTTGATGCTTTGTCTTCTGAGTGCAAGTTTAAAAAGGTTTTCTCACTGAGCAGCTTGAAAATAAAACTGTGATGCCTGCCAAACATCACAGTTTTAGGAGTTTCTCAAACCAATTCCATACAGTTAGCTCAGTGTAAGAAGGGCACTTAGAGGGGGGAGATATTCAAACTGCTGTGCTCAAAGGAACACCCCTGAGAACAACCACCCGGAGTGCTCACATCACGCCAACTCAGCTCCACATTCCAGGCAAGGTCAACCTTCTCCCTTGTTAATTCACTCCAAGATTGAGGCTCCAGTGCTGTTACTGGAGCAGACACAGAGAACTGGCAACACTCCTTGGTGAACAATCCCTAGAGCAAGGGATATATGGAATAATGTCTTCCTTAGGTGTTCACCAGTGAAGGTTTTACTCACACTGTCGATCCTGTTAAGCCCTACCATTGTCTTATTTAGAGCTAAATAAAAGGCTAATCAAACTCTTTTGAAGACACTCTCAGATCAGGTATCTCTGAGAAAGCATCACCCAAAGACCATTATTATTTATGATCATTATTATTTATAAGCATCACCCAAAGACCATTACTATTTATTATTATGGATAAAAACAGGGGGGTAATCAAAACCAGAGAATAGTTTTCTGCTCTTCTCAAGCTCTTGCTACACTTTTCTTCTAACACAAAGAATTACTATGAGTTGCCAGAGAGCAATCTGATGTGGGAAACTACCCCTACACCACATCAACCTCTGAAGCTAGATAAAACAAATTTTCTTCTTTCACAGAGCCCTCAAGCTTGTGTAAGGGCTGATTTTGATTCAGGCCCTTCTCCCAGAAGAAGATGGTGCTGCACATCCAGTGAGACCTAGAATATCGTAGTTCACAATCTGTGAAGAGTGAGTGCTGTTTCTGTACCTGGAACTATTAAGAAAACACCTTTAACTAACAGGCCTGTCTTTAAGAGATTCCAAGCGTAACCTTCAGATGAAGCTGAACAAGTCTGCGTGTGCAATCCTGCTACCTTTATTCACATGATAAATCACTGTCAGCTTAAACAGATGTAGGCAATATGCATTCATTTCATCTACAACAGCCACAGGATCCAAACTCCTTTCTGGATGCTTTGCCAAACCTGAAAGTCTTTTGAAACAAGCAAAACAACAAGCCATACACTTATCAGCTAGTTTGATCTTGCAGGAAGAACAGATGCGTTGAAGAGAAAAACAAAACATCAGTGACTAATGTCATAATGCGGTCTACATAAATAAAACATTACATAACAAATGTACACATATATACAGGTACATCTTGAGTTTTACAATATGAGTAATTTCCAGTTTTGGACCTGAAACAAAAAAAAAAAAAACCAAAACCAAAAGAAAACAAAAAAAAATCAACAGAAAAAAAAAAGAGATGGCTTACCCGGAGCGACGTTTTCCTCCCCTGGAAGGCATGGATCCTGCCATCCTCACTTGTCCACTCGCCATTGGAGCCACGGGCAAGGCCACTGAGCCAGGAATATCTGATGCCATTTCTGTAAGGCAAAGGCAGGGGAAGAGGTGGGGGAAATCCTTTAATCCATTACCTTCAAGGAGAAACCTCTATTGATAACATTAGAGACAGGCCCTTCCCAAAACAAACAGAGAAAGCTTTCCTTTTTATTTCTAAGGAAAAGTAAAGCTCTCCTACTAAAACCCAGCAGATTCACAGATCCTTTACAAGAAGCCTTGTTGGGTCAACAGCCATTACAGTGCCTGGGAGACAGAGAGAATTGCAGGTAGGTACCTCTGTAATTCCACTGACCTAATGGTTCTCATTTTAGGTCTCAAAGGGGCTGTCAGATAAAGGCCAACAACCTTCTACAAAAATTAAAGTGCCCTGTACAGAAATGCAGAGCTGAATTCCCAAGGCAAATGAAGCTGCAGATCATGGTACCAGGTTACCGAGAAAAACAAAAGTTCAGAAACTCAGTTTGCCAGAGAGGCCAAGAGTTGAGAGCAGAGATGAATTGTCAGGTGATACTGGCTTTTATTATTTATATTCTGGAGGCATTCAGAAGGCCAGACTGAACTTAGAAGAGCTCAAAGGCTTCCTGCATTTCTGTGTGGCGTCCTGCAGAACAGAACTGAGCCCAAAATCCAGGCTGATGTTCATCTCTCTGCCAGGGCTCGAGGTATAGCCACAGGTTAGTGAGATCCTCAAACCTCTAAACTTTGATGTGAGAACTGCAAAAGCTCACCTTATGCAATGGTTTTCAGACCACTAATGGCAAGTATTTCTAAAGTCTGTTAATAACAGTTCACTACACTTCAAAAAAAAAGTGCAATATGACATATTTATACTCTTTTCTTCTATCCCATTATTAAGCATGGGTCTAAGAATGTTTTTCCTCTGTATAACTCTTATAAACTATATGAGCAATTAAAACTTTTTTTTTTCTAATGCACATACACTTTATTCACTCTGGAGGCAAAATCTACAGTCAAAACATTTAATTATCTTGAAAGAAAATGCATCTTCCTTCCAACTTTTTTTAAAAAAATCTTGGCAAGGTGGCTGGAGCTACAGCTAAATATAATTACTAATGGAGAGCAAATCTGTTTAAAAAATCCTGCTATTTTTTCCCCAACAGATAAGTAAGAAATAACTTCAATTATGGAAACAGGAATCCATGCTCTTTAATTATGTCTGGAGAGCACTTCCATTTCTGCCACACTTTATATACATCCATTATGCAACATTATGTATTTCAAATAATAACATTTTATCTGTTCACCGATTCCATGAATTTCTTCTAGTACATCTAGTTTTATTAACTCCTTTTCAACTAAAAAGCAACAGAGCAATCCAATATTTTTTCACAAAGTCTGCAAGGCCAAAAAATGAGACCTCTCATACGCCCCCACACCACAGAAAGTTCCACAGTGGCTAAAGCTGCAGCTGTGTGTGGAAACACAGCATTAATGCACATTAGCATATCTCCAGACAAATAAAAGCATCAGCATGCAAACAACTGGTAAATCACTATTTCCAGAATAAGTACCCTTAGTGCCCAATGCCCATAATTCACTCAGAACATTCAAACTCATCTCTCATGGATAGAACTGAAGGTCGTTTTGAAATGCTCAGCTCACTCGTTTATTAAAGCAGATGGTAAAAACTATAATAAATCTACCTGCAAACTGTCCCTGTCACTCAGAAACACATTTCAGTATACATCATCAAGGAGATCAGATTTTTTTAAAGTAGCAACTGTAATACAATTTCTGATTATCTCTGAACAGTATTTAAGAGTAAGAATAACACCGTATTAGATAATGCCATGAGAAACTCTCATAATCTCATCTTTCTCAATCTAAACCAAAGATGATGGAGGCCAAGGGTTGGATTCATATACTCTTACAAGTCCAAGAGCCAAAGTTAATTATTTAAGAAAAGGAAACAAAGCCCCCTTGCCCTCCTTTATGCATTCCATGCTTAGAGGTGCATCCCAAATGATGAGCAAACCTCTTTCTGTAGGGCTCCTGCTCTCCCCACTGACAAGTCAGGGAGACCTAGAGAGATAGTTTTGATCATTGTCCAAGTTAGGTGGTTGTGGATGGGCAGAGTGAGTTGTTTTTCTGCTCTTACATTCAGTCTTCCTTGTATGAAGGTACAAGAGGCAGGGGCAGCTAGCAAGATTCAAGCAGGAAGGACAAACAGAACTGTGTGTTTTTTAGAAGGGGGGGAAAAAAGGGTTAAAGGAATGGCCAAATCAGAGGTTCAGTTATGTCAGTGTCCAAAAATATGTGAACGAAAACATTTGACAACAAACAGATCATCTAACAGGGTATAAGCTAAAGGATTCCTTAGTATATATCTTGATTCTATAGAATGGCACATCAAAAACAGTGCAGAGTAACTCCTTAGACAAATCAGCCTTCAGATGTGTCTTCAGAGTCCTGGGAGAATGAAATCAAGTTCATTGTGCTGACTGCTCTAAAAGGGCATCTTTAAAAATTTCCATTTCCAAGCTACGAGCACAGGAAGAAAAACAGAATTTAATCAGGGGATGCACTGACACTCATCCACATGAAAGCTCATCTAACAGGGAGGACAGGTTCAGGTCCCTCAAATCCCAAGACTTTCCATTATGCAGCAGTGTGGTGGAGTTGTGGCAGACCTGCACTCCCATCAGTGTGTAAGACAGCCAATTTACCCTTCCATTTCAGAGCTCCCCACGTCAGGGACATTGTCCATCCTGTGAGCTATGGCAGCTCTTGTCAGGTGCTCGAGGGTGGACAGACACTGCTGAGAAAAGCAATCAGCTTTCCAGGCTCTCTCTCCTCACACTAGAGAATTAAGAGCTCTGCAGATGGAGAAAACAAGAGGCTTTGGTCTCTTTGAAGCCACACAGCAAAGGAAACAACTCCAAGGGCAACAGCACCATGGAGCATGGAACACCCTGAACCTGATCTGCCCCATCCAGGGCAGCTGTGGAGCTCCTCACACACTGTCCTGGTGTACCAAAAATCACACCAGAGGACTACAGGAGGGCTTCAGAGATGACAAAGTGACCTCAGTGCTCAGCTGCAGCCAGCTGGGTGTCAGGAGCCCTGTCCAAGTTGTAGGGCTGTGCAGAAATGTAAGCAATAGATTGTGGCTGTAAAGACTTAACTCACAAGCTGAAGGCCACAAGAACATCTGGAAAGACGAAGGAATGGAACTGAACTGCTTCCCAAATTACTTTCATCTCTACTCATTCATGAGAATATAAAAAAATGAAGCAGATCTTGATATTTTTACATTTATAAAATATGCCTGGTGAGAAGCCAAAAGCAAAACCTGATGGAACAATCAGCTGCTTCTCTGACTAAGCATCTGTGAAGTTACCTGTCTGTGTGTGCTCTGGAAAGAAAACAAGAGAAAGAAGAAAAATAACACTCATAAACTGCAGCCTCAGACAGAAATACTGTGCTAGACAGGCATTCCAGGGAGCCTATTAGTAAAAAAGGAGCATGCATCAGACACAGACCAAAAGAAAAAAAATAACATGAAAAGTCTTAAAAGTAGCCCACAATTCTGTATAGTTACATAAATTCAGGGCAGTCCCAGTTACTCTGTTGGAGCATAAATTTGTATGGAAGCCCAGATCTGCAGCATCAAGTTGGTTACAGATACATTAAAAAAAAAAAAGAAAAGGACATGCTGGGTCAACAGTCATACAGATCCTGTTTTCAGGCATGAAAAATGCAGAACTAAACCCACATCCAAGATACACATTAATACTGATGTTCACAGAAGTGTTTCAGCAGCAACAAGTGCTGGGAAACAAGCTCTTCTCTTTCTGAGACTGAATGTTCAAAGAGGTGACTTCCCTTCTGCCAAGGAAAATAAAGTAAGTGTTGCTTACTTTACCCAAAATTAAAACACCATTATAAGGGTATAATTCTCAGGAAGTAAAACAAAGTCAGGCTGAACATTCATGAAAATCATCTGTAACCATCAAGGCAGCGTTCTGAAATAATTTCTTGAAAATCTTTAAAAGGTGTTCCTTAGTGTCAAACAGAAATTCTTTTTTTTTGCTGAAAAAATGCATGCAGTATTTCATCTGGAGGTTAGAGAGTTCCTAGAGATCTGCCAAAGAACACAGGAATGCTATTAGAACAAAACCCAGCACAACACTTGCAATCTTTAGTGAACATTCCTCCAGCTGGACAACACTTAACAGCTCTTGTCCTATCACTGGTGTGTCTGGGAGCAGGCCAGATCCTGCCACCAATATTTATGTTCATCTTGGGGATCCCTGAGGAGCCACACTGACCCAGAACCACATCAGTGCTCAATGTAAAAGCAGAATTAGTCCCTCCATTTCTGCCCAGCCTTAATTTCATTGCTGAACATTACAAGTTTGGACATTACTTCAGTGCCACATGTAGGTCAACCCCAAAATATTCACGGATGTTTCTGAAATAAAAGACAATCTGCAAACACACACTGAAAATACTGGAATAAAATAGAGGGATTTATGCCCCCAAAAAATGATGTTCATCTCAAGCTGTTACATTGATCTGCAAAAGAAATAGCTGCTGTGCACTTCCCAAAGCAAAGCACAAAGAGCAAGCTAAATGCTGCACAAGGATACCATGAAACTGCACGAGAACCCAAATCATGGCAAGAATTACTAAAAAGTGCATCATGCCAGGATGAACTTAGACTTCTCTTCTATGGCAGGGAATTATTAAACCACAGCTCCTAAGTCCAAATTTTAAATCCTGAGCCCCACCCTAGATCCACTGCCTGAAATGCAGCTCTGTCTTGTTTCTGACACAGATTTGGGACTTGCTGAGGTATCTCCCAGAGAAGGGCAGATCTTTGGCCAGGTATCCTCACAGGGAGCATCACACAGCTCTGGAGATGGTGGCCCCAGCTCTGCTCCTCTCCACAAACCACGCATCCTGCTGGGAAGCTTTGAAATAAGACTTTCTAAATCCATCTTATAAAAGGTCCTGCTAACTACATCATTTTCAGCCACTCTAGCTGCACTCCCCTCACCCAAATACAGCAGACACAGACAGGGCCAGGTTTAAACCCAAAGTCTACTGGAGAAATGCTTTTGCCAACTCCCAGAGAGTTTGGATCCCTGACACTGACTGTAAGGACCAGTTCCAGGTTTGCTATTCCATGTCAGGTACCACTGAGCATGCTCTCCACAGGGCTCTTTTATCCTTCAGCACCTACTGTAATAAATAAGATTAAAGTCAGATACCAGCATCTGACTAAACGAGAGGAAATTCCACTTTTATCCATACAAATGCGACAGATTTCCAGCCACTAATCCATAGAACGACTGAGATGTCAATCATCTCCAAGTAAATGTAAATCTAAGGCTAAACACAGAATTACCAACATGCCCAATCCCATCAGCAGCATCGCACACAGTGATTTCAAAATGTTCTTTTAAATATTCTAAGAAAGCAGATTTCAAAAACTTCTTTAGAAACTGTATTTTTCATTACCCTGAAGTCATACGGGAGTTAGATGCATCTTAGCTAAATGGTTTTGATTGCAGTCAATTGCAAGGGGGATTTTCTAGCCTAGCACAGAGACATTTAAGAATATATCATAGCTCTTACGTTAGATATGCCAACAAAAATACGAAGCCATCGTGTAGTCAAAAATATTTCACAGAAACACTAATGCTAAAAATCTAGCTGTATATTTAGTCATTGCCTTTACGTGTTAACTACAGAGATTATAAAACAGAGCTCACTCTCAAAGAATATTAAAAAAAACCACATTTTCATTGTTCCTGGTAACTCTGTTAATACTGTTTTACTTGCATTCCTTTGAGAGACACTTTAAATAGACTCCACATCAAAAAACATCTACTGTACAGAGACGATATGCAGAAAAGCAAAAACATTCCTTTCCATGCTCTCGACAGAATTACGATTACAAAGAAATCACAAAATATAAGAAATCCCACCTTTAAGGAAGACTCTTACAAAGATGCTATTTCTTTCCTGCAAACAAAACCTTCTTGGAGAGAAATTTTATCCGCATATAAGAGGAGTCAGAAACCTCTGGGAAGAAATGTAGCAGCATTGGTATTCTGCTCAGAAAATGTCATCACAGATCTGTTTACCTTAACTGTGGACCATGATTCAGCCGGTGACAACCGTCTTGCATACTGATCAATTTATTTGCAGCAAAATTACTAACATTTTCTACTTTAACTATTTAGGTTCTGGAAAGAGCTACTAAGACAGGAATAATATAAAAATCCCAAATAACTTAAAACTTTCCCCTCCACCACAACGCCCTGCGCTTTGGGGGTGTCTCCACCCCTAACCCTGAAGATAAATTAGGGCATAGGATGAGCAGTTACTAGAGAAACATTCTCTTTTTTAAAATGAAAATCAGAGCTTTATCCTCTGTCTGCACCACAGGTGAATGTTAAGCACACTTGAAGGGAGGGGGAGATGATGTGATCGAGATGCTCAGATGAGGGGGCACGGTCTGTTCAGAGACGGGGACCAAGCATTTAAGAGTGGCCCAACTGGTGTTCCAAAGGCCAAATCCAGTTGGCTTGCTCCCTGCCTTCTCTGCTGGAGATGCCAGAGTCACTGCTGTCTACCACATGCCCCATCAGGAGACTGGAAAAGCAGGTTTGGAAGTCAAAGAAGTGAAATCCTCTATGGTGCCTCCACACCTGACTGTTGAGTTCACACAAGCCATCCATGTGGGATGCCCTGGGATACCACCACAACCCAGACCTTTCTGTGTGCCCCACAGCTCAACAACACCACCTGGATGTGCAGAAGAAGGTGGGATGCAGACACAGAATTGGAAGCAAACTGTGACAAAAGGGAGTTTTGGTCTACTTTAGGGGAATTCTTGCATTCCTTTGCCAGACTCCTATCTTCCTGACAAACAGCATGGCACCTCTGTCTCTGCATTTTTCCCTGGCTCTTTCTCCACTTCTTATTCATAACTCCTTGTTATCTCTTCTTGACCCACTCAGCATCTGACTGGGGTGAACTATTTCTTGTACTCTCTTTAATAAGCCAATACATCCAACTGCTGACAAGTCCTGCCAAACTATGACCATTTCCCTCAAAAGAGGTTGCTGAAATTCAAAACAGAGAGCAAAGGTTAAAAAAGAAGACTTAATGGCTCCTGTTCTGAAAGCATGTCTCTAGCCTTGGAAAACAATAAACCCTCTCAGGATTAGAACAAGGCTGGAATCTGCACTGCAGAATGAATGTGAAAACTGGCCTGAACCTAAGCCTGCCTCTAAAATTTGATAATCCTTCCCACTGAAGATGTGGGGGTTTTAGCTCAAGCAGAAGAGCACCCATGTCTCCACCATGATTATGATGGTTTGACACATTAGAAGAAGAACACTTCTCACATCCAGAGTCTGGAAGTGCATGAAGGAGTGAGCCAGAAGCAAATCCAAGGACCTGGGGTAGACTCATGCTGAAAACACAACCTGAGCCTCCAACACTTGGCAAATGTCTCAGGTATAAATAGTTACAAGTGGGAAAGTACACATGCAAATTGGGCAGGGAAGTAGGACAGCTCCTGTAAAAGGCCAGTTTACAGAGAGGATGAAAATCTGACTTTGAAAGGCTGTTTCAGGATTGGTGTACACATTAGTAAAAGAAGAGAGGTAGGTGCTTAGCTTACATGAAGGGTCACAATAAAACAGCAGCCAACAGCAGCAGGACCATTTAAGGTGTTTGAATGTGACCCTACCTGGTCTTTGGCCATCATAAACATGATACTGCACTCAATACAATGTAATTCTACACTTAATTGTCTCTGCATTAATTTGCCCTGGTTTTATTGACATCATTTTGGCTGACATTACTGACATGTGGCAAAAGTACAAAGCAAATCACCAAAAAAACAAGGCTCCCCAAACTGTGCATCATTTCCATCTGAAAAGAATGGTGATTCTCTCTCCTTCTCTGACATTTTCTATTTGCCAAAAGTAACTGCATAATTATAAGTTATGTGCAAGAAACAGAAGGTAACATTCAATGTTATTTTCCATATTTTTTACTTAGCAGCAGACATAGCAAATAGCATATATGGCTGTTCTGTTATGTACAACTGGCCACAGCTGACCCATTGATGAACTCACAAAAACTGTGTAAGCACACCCCCAGCCTGGGCAAACAAGCACCAGGAAAAAATAATAAACTCTAATGACTTTAAGTTTCTTAGAGACAGATCATGCCCAGTCCATTAATTCTTCATTTAACAAGTCTGCTTCATTTAGCTTGTTTTGGTTGGCATTCAATTAGAAATTCATGTACAGGACATTTTCCCCCCCCTTTTTAAAAGCAGAACACTTGCTGTATTTCATCCAGTAAAACATCAGGAGGTAAAGTGGAAGCTGCAAGACCAGCTAAAGCTACACTAAAGCCAAGCACAATAATCCTGAATTAGGCAAAAAACCTGCACATGGCCCTGTCCACATGATTATCAGTAATTGTTAAAAGGACCTGGTAAAATTTGTTGCCCAGTAAATAAGCAAAGAGAACAAATTGAGAGATATCCAGATGGCAAGTGCAAGTTAAAAAAAAAATAACCCACATGGCCATACTATCAGCTTTACTGTGATTTCAGTTATGGATGTGTTTTGTCATGTCTCCTTCTACATTCTAAAGATTTATTGAGATTAGGACTTCTGTCTACACAAAAAGAAAAAGCCCTCTCATCCAACCACTTCTCATTTCCTGCCTTGCAGACCATCAAGTCTTGCTGGCCACTCTCATGGCTACATATATATATATATAAATCAGAAGAGTTAAGCCTGGATTCCTCCCCTCTTGGAAGTCACCCCAAGCCAGTCCACTCCTAAAAGGCAATTTCAAACTTCTTCAGCCACTGTCACACTATCCCACCACTTCCCAACTTCCCCCTTCTCATCTTTCTTACCTTCCCACACCTTTAGTATTTCTTGCCAAGCTTTCCTGAACAATCCTAACTATCTCTGGATGCCCCCAAACTCCCTGCAGTGGGCATCTGTGGATGCCAAAAATCTCCATGGGTTTTATGTAGAGCCTATCCAAAACTGTGGGAAAGAAATTCACTGAGCTCTATAAATCAAACATCATGCCTGGCTCAAGAAACCTCTGAGTCACACATGGCTGGAGGGTGGGACAGCAGCCAGGGGAAGCACCACACCTGCCTATTCTGATTTTAGACTCCTTCAAGCACCTGCTTTTGGTCAGTGCTAGAAAAGATATGCTGGGCTTCAAGAATTTTACTTTCAGGACAAGACAGCAAGTTTTTACGTCAGGAGAAGCAGACATGGCATTTCTTAAGTGTGTTTCTTGTACAAAGGTAAGAAAGAGAGGAAATTAGCCAATTACTGCTATTACTTTATTTCATTGACAATTAAATCAAGCATTTGCCATTGTATGCCCTGGCTCTAAATCACCAATTATTAGTTTTATACCATAACTGCTATTTGTTCTTTCCTAAATTCATCCTGTTTGCTTTCCCTCTTCTATAATCGTCAAAAAATATTTGCAAGCAAATTTCTTTTTAGAAATTTCCACGTAACTGTTTTATGATAAAGAAACAATAATAACAGTAACTGCTCAATAGTTTCTCTGCACTATGGCATCATCTGAGCTTTCATTTTTGTTCATTCATCTTCAAACGATTTATTTAAAAATAATGTTTCCGCAATCTTCTATCAAGTAGTCTGGCTTCTTCCTATCTATCTGTAGCAATTCTTTTCCTGCAATAGAAGCTGGTTGAGATTTCAAGCAGTTTCAGTGCTTGATCACAAATCTACGTCGTTCATGTACAAGTTCAACTGCCAATTTGTGGAAATTATTTTGCAACTGCTATTAAAATACTTGCAGTGGTAAACATAAGAAAAAAATACCACTGAGATCAATACTGGGGTTCTCCAGAGTTTACATCATAACAGGATGACAGCGCTCTAAACTCCTATCAACTACATAAAACACAGTCAATAGCTGTGTAAATGCAAAGAAATAAAGCTAATAAGTCTGTCTAGAATGTTCAACAAAATGGATTTTAACTAAATGCAGATCAGGGGCAGCTTTCTCACAAATCCAATGTCTTCTCTCAACTATTTCATTTTTTCCTTTACCCAGAAATGCACAGAAAGTCATTGCCAACATCACTTGCCCATATTTTCTGTTAATTACAGGAGAAATCAGCTATCAGATTTCCTAAGTCTGCAAGGCAGTATTTATGACTATACCTTTTGGTTCACATTCGAAGAAACCTGACAAGATATTTCTTAAATAATGAGCAGAAATGTTCATGTGAATTAATACAGGCTTGGTCCCCTCATATAATCGTTTCATAAAAATATTCTTATAACCCATTTTCATTGAGAAAGCATTGTCTAAGTTCACGGGTGCAAGCAGTTACACCATTTACCCCAAATGCAGAAATTTAAAAACCCACAGAGCCAGACCAAAGGGGAAGTGTTACCCTGCCCCTGACCTGCCCACTGCCACAGAGCACCAGGAGGAATCTTCTCTGCAGTCACTTTATGGAGCCACATCACCGAGGGGCTGGCAAGGAAGACCATGAAGAAGGATTTGTACCTCGTGGACCACTCTGATTCAAATTATTAATTGAAAATTACTGACTTGTGTCCTTCAAATGCCTTTATTATTTATTACAAAGATTTTTAAGTGTGCCTCAAAAGGGCTTGTTAATTTTAAATTTCATTCAGAACAGCAACATGTATTACCAAATACTTAATTATCAGTAAATTTACAGTGTCCTTGGGCACTGTTGGGTAATCAGAATGCTATTGTTTTCATTAAACAGCATTCTATTGATAGCACTAATGACTTCAGTTCTGCTTGATCAACAAGCAAATGATGCTTATTTGATGTTATGATAATTAATTGGCCTTTCAGGTGTTTTCACACCCCAATTCATTACTAAGAATAAGAATTTTAACGTGAAATACCTTAAAAATAATACCAGTATTCATCAAAAACACATTCTAAAAATAGGGTGTGGTTTAGTACTTCTTCCCTTTCTCACGATTTCTAATACAACATTCTCTGTCTAAAAACTGCAGGGGAAAAAACCACATTTAACCCCATTTCAAAAACCCAGGCCGAGCCCGAGCATTGTAAATATTCAGTTTTCTGCCTGTCTGAAATTCCAATAAGTCTAAGGAGATTTTCTGATTAAAATTTCTTTTGTTTTTTCTCCTCTGAAGACTGAAGAAAACAGCCAACCTCATGTTCCCATTGCAGCAACAAGGATCAAAAAATATGACTGGGATTGCAGAAGTGAACAGGCTGCTTGTGCAATCCAGCCTTTCCTTCTCCAAACTCCACACCTGGTGCATGAAATACTGCAGTCCAGCCTTCAGACCATGGAAGAGGGCTACGGAAAAGGAAATTCCAGGTTCAAACTGAACTGCACCTTGAAAAGCCACCTGAAAAGAGTGCACCAGGGTTTTCCCAGGTGTTCATCTGGCAGCTGTTACCAGTTTAGGTGTGCTCAGTTTAACTTCCCAACATGGACAACCTTCAGAACATCTTCCAAGGTCCTAGCTAATCTGATATACCAACCCACATTAGCAGTTACCCTCTTCTTTGCAGGTGAGTTTCCCAAACCCTGAATTTTTCTGCAAGCAAGAAAACCCCAACATTTCAAATAAAGGTCTTCGTGATTTTTCTACTTTTCACAGCCCCTTCACATCACTAAATATTTTTTTTTAGAAGCTTCTGCCTCTTAGGTCATTTCACAGATTATATCTTTCATGTCTGTAAATTAAAAAAAAAAAATTACAAGTTTACAAGTTTTTGGGTGCTCAAAGGCAATTGTATTTGCTGTTGTTGTTATTTTCTAGAATTATTCATTCCCACAAATGCTCCAAATGGCACACTCCAATATTATAGCATAAGGGAAACCTTCATGGGCATGTAGAAAATATAAAATACTACTAAATTCTGCTGAAGATTATTCCTTGGTTTTACTTTAGGTTAACTACTATTCCCAAGAATTTGGCATGAATTTTTGGAACACTTTTTTTTTTCTGCTGAACTTCTTCCCAGAGCTACTTCCTGAACATATTTCACAAAACTGGATCTGAATTTTTAAATGCTTTGCTTTTGAAAATTAGCAGTTTTAAAGTAAGAGAGAAAATGCTTCCAAGTAGGCTGTGCTAGACTTTCTGAAGTGATCAGCTGTAATGGCCATGCTCTTACTTATGTTTTCAGAATACAAGATTCTCTGGATGTTCTACCAGTGAACTACTAAAAAAAGAAATAAAAGCATACAACAACAAAGCATTATTCTTCTATGTCCCCACATTCATATTAAACATGATTTGACATCCATTACAAGCCCCTTGTTCCCAAAAGCATACAGACAGTTCTGCGGATATATCAAACGCAGAAGTGAAGAATGATAGTGAAAAAAACCTCACTGTAAACAAACTGCATGTTTGTCAAAAAACAAGCTGATTGTTTGTCTGTAAATATTGACCAAACGAAGGTTTTAGCTTTGCTATTTGCTGACTGAAGAGCAGCACAGGCAAGTACACAGGACACACAAGATTAGTCTGAATTCCAAACTTGGCAGTCAGGTTCCAGCTACCACAGGGACTCCACGCAACAAAGCAAACAACCAGTGGCAGCCACATGCATCTACCAAGAAATCACCACAGATATTTTATCATTACATTTCAACATCACAAAGAATCATGATTTTATTTCTGAAAATATATTTACTTCCATGGACAGCTCATTGATTTGATTTAAAGAGCAGTTTGAGTTAACCCACTAACCAAATACCCACACATGATACATTTTCCTGCTTTTTAAATTTAACTTGCAAATGCACAACGAACACTTGAAAACTACCTCATAATTTTCACTTAGTGCAACTGTGTTTTTCATATAGTTTGATCATCTCTTTGGTGTATGAAGCAATGTACACTTTGTTCTCAATCTTAATTCAAACTGTCACTGGATGATAATGAACTAACACATTTTTTAAGGCAAATTTAAACATCAAAAGCATCCATAAGACAACAAGACATAAGTTGCAAAACCTATATTAATACTTTAAAGCCGGGTGGATTGTTGCTAGTTCAGCACTGAAATATCGTGCATGTTCTGCCAAGACACTTAAAAAGCACATTATCCAAATATCCTACCTACTCTGTAAAGAAAATACAAATTATTAATGGTTATTCATGTGCCTGGAATAAATAATAACTACTGTTTCAAGAGAGAAAAGAGCTGTATATTTTCCTTTTGTCTCTGTTTCTTCCCAAAAGGAGAAAAATTTTTTGCTAATCCAACAATAAATTATTGCAATAAAAGTCTATTAATAAAACATTATCAATTAGTACATCAGAACAAAACACATTCTCTGCTTGTTCCAGCACAGGCATTTTACACTCTCTTACAAATATGCCATTTTTACAAAAGACACATATGAAAAAAAGTATCTCAAATTACACAGTCTTATAAACAGGATTTGCAAGCTGGTGTTAAGATAAATAAAACCAAAATTCAGACGACTTAATTGTGGCGTGTCAATGTTGTTTGTCAGAGATTCAGGAGCAAGCCTGTAGTAAACTTGAACCCTGTCCAGTGCCTGCACCACGAGCCTGCCTTCTTGCCCTGGTCAACTCTCAGACATGACACAGTCAGCCAGGGATACAGGAGAAATATGCAGCCAGCCAGGGTGCAACAGCCAGGAAATTTCCTGCACAGCAACAATCTGCCAGTCTCTGAAATTCTTATTCAGAATTGCCACGTTCATTTTAAATTTAGCAATGACAGAAGAGTATTTTGTCCTTAGGACCATCTTGTAAAACCAAGAGAGGGGCGTAGGAGGAGACACAATGAACTCGGGAGCCGAACTCGGATACAACATCATCACCCTCCACACGTAACACCCAGAGATGGAGCCAAGGCTCCTCAAACCCTGAACCATTTACCACATGCATGCCCTTCCTGGAGCAAAGTGAGGATTGGCATGCTGCCTGTGTCTCACCCAGTTCTGCCAAGGGCAGAAAGGCTTTTGCACATCAGTAGATGAGGCAGAACCAATTCCTTAATGTCATATCAACCTTTTCATCAAAGTCGTCAGATACTACTTTAGAGAAGGAAAAAAGAGGCATGTGCCAGCTATGAGACTAATGAATAGCTTTCCTCCAGCAAAACATAATTCAGCATGAACTTCACGTTACTGTTCTTTCCACCCACTCACACATCTCCAGCTGATACTACTCAACCAAAATGCCGACAAGTAAAACCACACACCTTTTAATTCAGCTATTGTACAGCAGCACCAGGATTTCATTTCACAGTGCCATCCTACAGCTGCCTAACCTCAAACATTGTGTACATCTTTACGTGCCTCGTTTTTTCAAAACATGCATGGAACCTGGAGGGAGAAACACAAGTGACAAAAGAGAAGACTCTGGAGAACAAAGATATTGAGATTAATGTTTCACTAAAACATTAAAGGCCATTACAAGCCTCAGTCCCATTTACAGTTTGGAACCAAAGAGTTCTGAAGCAGAAGGAGGACATCACTAAAACAAAGTATGATTAAGTCTTGAGTCAGGAAACAGTTTGGAAATGTATAATATCAGCTTGTCTGAAGAGTGAAAGAGTATCAAGATCTGTTTAAGCAAAAGGTTAACACAGCTCAGAAAAGCACATGCTCATTGCTTGTATCAGGAAGAGATCAGAGAGTACAGAAAGTCCAGGAACACTTGGGTTTTATTTAGAAGAAAAACAACCCAACATCTGTGATCATTCAAGAACCAAGTCTCAAGTATGAACAGACTGCAAGGAGCCCGAAGACTCATATAAACCCAAGTACTTCACAGTGATCATCAACAACAAAGAAGGAAGAAAACTCCCTACTGCTGTCTTATTCTGTAAGTATCCACAATGGAAATTTTACACCTAATTTTAAACTTTCTGTAATGGGCTTTTTTTGATAGGGGTTCCATGTAGACTGATCTAGAACATTTTGTTCTTAGTGTGCATCCAGTTCCAGAGAAATTGTTTCACTTGGACCAACCCTAACCCTAACCTAATAGATGTCAGGGAATCCATAGAGACATTACAGGTTTTTCAGGACTTGGGTTTGGAAAACTGGGAAATTTGGATTCTGCACGCCTCCACATGTGGCATTTGGGGAAGCTTGTTATGTTCACTTAAGACATTCTTAATTCCAGCAGTCCACTGTCCCCTTTGCTGGTGCTGCAGTTAGAAAGTATTCTTATCTTCCAGTCCTCATAAGAGAGTTTGGAAATGCTCCTGTACTTTTCTTAGTGATGGCTCATTTACTTTAACAATGAAAATGCATATTTCAAACCTCCACTGGTAAGCAAAAATATACTGCAATTACTGTTTCCACAAACCTGATTGCACAGTGAAACAAACTTACTTTTTCTTTTTTCCATAAACCAGAAATATTGCCTATTTTAGATGAAAACATTAAAAAAAATAGCAGAGGAACTCTTATCTCTGAAACACTGAAATTTTTACATAGCTTCAATAATTTGCCATTACATTCCTACACTGAAAATCTTATTAAAATAAAGAGTTTTTATTACACAGCCTTACTTTCTACTGATCAAACTACTACTTATTACAGAAAGTGCAAAACATTTTCAGAGTGAGACATCCATATGCACATGGCCAAGGTATCTCTTATAGATGCTTTAAAATAAAAAAAATAATTAATACCAAGGAAAACACTGGTGTCCCCACACAATATGACACGAATATGACCCACAGGAGTAGACAAGAGACCAACCACTTTCCCCCCAAACTTTCTCAAAGGGCAGCCTCCATGGACTGATGCTAAATGAGCTATCTCTCAGTGACAGGGAACACAAGAATTCAGCATTTTAAACCAAGCTTTTCTAGCTATCACTATTTCAGTGTTTAAAGCTGGGCTCAAAATTGAGCTAGGAACTTTTCTAGCAACTTCACTGGCCACAACACAATGGAAATGCAGCTCACCTTTGGCCCTGCAGTAGGAACAGCAATACAAGTTTTTGTCCAGGAAAGGATGAAACACGATGCAGAGGGCAGTGACACACAGTAGCTAGTGCCTTTTAATAGTTGATTTTATGGCCATAATCCACTTCCCACAGCTACTGTTACAATCAGCACCTCATTTCAGGGGCTGACTTCTGCCACATGTTGAGGGTCACTGTGTGTTGGGCTGATTAACCAACTCTCCATGTGGCACAAGCTCAGCAAATTAAAATGCCAGCCTCATACTCATGTGCTGGTCACAGCAAACTTGCCACAAAACTTGAGCAGCCTCTTCAGGACATTACTGAATGACCTGCAGACACACCAGGTGCAGCCTGGTTTTACTCACTGCAGTAGTTATGTGGAGATTGGGGAGGCACTCTGCAAAGCACACACCAGAAAACAGGAGACAATCTCTGTTCTCAAAAGAATTAAACAGTATATTGAATAAGATCTGAGACTACTGCTCTGATCTATTCATAAGATGTTACTTTTAACTCTTCTTGCATTCAAAGTAATCAGTTCTATCCCAAGCTGTAAAAGCATTTCCAGTTCAGTATGAATTTTTCATCCAGATATTACAGACAACACAATTTTAAAATATACATATTTCAAGGGCATTTAACAGCACCCAGATGTCCACCTACCCTCCCCAACAGAAAGAGCCAGCAGTAACAAGTTCCTAAAATTACCTACTTGCATAGAATTGTGTTCTGGATTAGTACTTGGAAAGTATTAGAGACCATTTTTCAAAAGCAGGCCTGCAGGTTCCTCAGAAACAGGTTTTGCTTTTACCTCTGAGGAATACAAATATGCAGTGTTTTTGTTCTTTGCAGCTCAGTGATTTACTGGCATGCCTCTTCCCATAAAATATTTGCATATATCTGAGAGTCAAACTGCTCTGATACATTCTGCCTTTGCCAGGAAGTGAACGCTCCAGTTCAGTGTAACTGAACATTTAAAGAACGACAGGCACCAGGACAAATGGCAGCGTAATTAACATACCAATGAAGAGCCAGTTGTTAATTACTATCCATTTTAGGCATTTTGTATGAGCAACTTACCTGAAAAGCCTTTCCATCTGCATGCTGGCAAAGCCAGTAATTAAACAATTCAACACCCCTTTTGCTTGATTAGAGAAAAAATTACAATTATTTTATATTATTCTACTTGTCACATGCAGTTGACATTTAGATGAGAAAAACCTGCAGCAGCCCAGATCCACGCATTTGAAATGAATACTGTGAGCTGCCTCTGAACAAAACAGCAACACAAACACACACCCAGGGCAGATGCAAGCTAAAAGAGGCTCCTAAATGGACCCAGCTGATTACACCTCACAGTACCTGCTGGGCTGCAGGGAAGGCAGCAAAGTTGCTACTCACAACAGAAAAAAGCACCACTTTCTCTAAGGGGGACTTCAGATGCTCCCTGCAGAACGGAATCTGAATTTATAAGCTGTTGAAAGACTTGGGAGTAGCACCAGCACAATGCCAGGATTCATTTACATCTCAACAACACTAACTGAGAAGTCAACACAAAGCTCAGCACCGCTCCACAGAGAAAATGCAGCAGTTACAGGAGTTGGGAGAAAGGTAGAGGCACCTACGTGTGAAAAGCAGGGTTGAAACCATGGGACAGAATTACTAAAGATAGGCAAAATGGAAACAAACGCTGACAAAAATAAAACAAAAAAAAAAAAAAGAGGAGGAAGCAGAAAGTTTAGAAACATTCATCAACATGTAGAGTGTCCAAAACAAAGGATTTCTCTTTCTCCCTGTGCAGATGGCTTTGCTCAAGGAAGACCAGCGTGCCTTGGGTACAAAAAAAAAGGAAATTACATCTATCTTGAAAAGAGCTTCTAATTCATTACACATCGCTTGACTACGGCCACTAATCCATGTAAATAATAAAACTGAGATCCATTTTAAATTCTGACTGTCCAAAATAAACTGAATCAGCTCTTGCTAAAAACTGTCATTCCCCATTTCATCCTGCATTTTCAAACCATGTAATTTCTGCACATTAAAGGCTAGATCTTGCCAAAATCCTGTAACGTTTTGTGACAAAGTAGTCCTCCTGGAACAGATAAAAAGTGCATGGTCCATGGGGGTTTATTCAGTCTATTAATTTTCATGTGTATTTCATTTGAAACAATGGAAGACAATGAATTGGGGGTTTTTTAAAGGTTTTTCTTTAATAACAATCTGCATCTATCTTACTTGGGTTATAATCAGAAGGTACATAAAATGTACAAATGCAGCCTCGTAGAATTTTTCTTCTCCTCACTTGACAGAATGATTGATACAGATGGGGTGACAGGAAATGCCTCAGAGCTGAACAAAGAAAACACTGTTAGCAAGAAGTAAACTGTACCAATGGTTTACAGAGCAAGCACCCACCCACGATTTCTGGAATGTCACAATTTTTGCCAGTGCTGTCCAGCAAATGCAATGTTTTGCATGAAATATGTTACAGAATGGTGAAGGAGCACCTCTGACTCCGCAGATTTCTTTCTCACATAACCCTTCCTGAGCACAGCCCTACAGTCAGAGCAGTAGCTTGGGTTGGTATCTGCACACTTCTGCACCCAGAGCAGCATCTCTGCTCTCCCCGGAGCTGGCGAGACAGAACAGCTCATCCTGAGCTGATTCATCCATCTCTAAGTACTGCTGGCCAGCCAAAGACACTTGGCTATAGATAGACTGGAAAATCTGCCAGAGATCTACAACAAGAGCCGCGATCTAAACTCCCATCTCTTAAACTCAAGACCTCTCTTTCTCTTTTCTACTGCAAATTTTAATAACATTGTAATTTCTGCAGGTAGCACTGAATTAACACATCTTCCCTTCCTGCTTGTCAGTTATGAAGCAGTAAGCCCCCCAAAATTACTCTGAACGACACACATATCTGATCTTCACAACCATTTAAGCATAATCTGTGAATACATCTTCATAATGACAGCCCCATTCCTGTCCTCTTAATAACAATAATCACTACATCAACAGGGTTATTTTGCCTTGACTATTTTGATAAGGCTATTTTTTTTCCCTTTCTACCTAATCTCTATTGCAATTTTCCTTACTGCTAAGAAATATCAGCAACACCATATGGGATCACAGAAATCAGCAATATCTCTTTTGTTTTGCGTTTTTATTAGAGGCATGGGGAAACATCATCCTATTGAAAAAAAAATTTGGAACTAACCACAAGCTATGCATGCAAATTTTAAATAACTATTTTGTGATAGAAGAGATATCCCAAAATAAAATCTTTTTTATGCCCTATACCTCTATATTAGAAATATACAAATAATGACATTTCTTCAATGCCAATTACTGCTCAGTACACAGTCCTGAAGGACAAAACATTATCACAGAACAATTCAAGAGGCATTGGCATCTCAAACCACAGTTTGACTGAATTAAGGACCAATTCTGCAGTACAAGAGCTATGAAAACACCAGGAGAAAAAGATCTGCAATGTAAACCTCCCATTAGCTAATGAGTGTTCTAATTTTGAAACTTTTTTAACTTTATCTTAGAATGACAACTACTTCTTTGCATAGCAGAAACATCAGAGCTCATTATAACCTCCATCACTACAACACTCCATTTACTCCCCAGGATGCTGTTAAATTGATTTTTTAGTTTACTGGATAGTTTGTATTGTAATGAAGGGCAGAGCAGCAGCAATAAAACACAACTTTTGGGCTTTGAGTTGAACCATTCTGAAATCTAAAACACTGAAGTAGATTCTTCCTTTTTAATCTTTAATTTCAAAGCTATATGGAATCCAAGGAAAAGAATGGCCAGATTGTCAGAAAGCCAGCTCCTTTCGGAAATATGGACTGGGCAGCATCAAAAAATTCTTCCACAGCACTTAATACCTTAGTAACTTCAGCCCAAATGTAAGACTGGGTAACAAATGATTGGGTTCTCAGATTATCTAGCTCAAATAGGAGAATGATTTATCTCCACTCAACTCCCAAGTCAAACAAACACTTAAAACCCAAAACCACCTCCCAGAACTCAATCCACTGGCCTAAACCAAGAGCCCAGATGCAGGGCTGAGTTAAAAGTTTTCACAAATAGGACAGAAAATTTGCTGTTAACTCATTACAAACTGAAAGTAAAGACAGCTTATTTAATAACCTTTCTTCAAGTTAAAGCACCAGGTTTTTTATATCTTGGATTAGCCACAGGCTGAAAGTACCCCTCTGGAGCTGCTAGGGTTGCAGTAGTGATGTCCTAAGCCCCAGCAACCCCTTTCTCTCATGCCACAACATCTCTCTCTACACATTTCTAGCAGATGCCCTCCTGAGGACATGTTGTTCTCCATACCTTTGTATTTTGGGCTCCCTGCCTAACAGAAATCTCTAAAGGGAGCTTCAGGGGATTACATGAACAAGTCAGTTACCTTTTAATTTTTTTTTCCAATTAAATATAAAAATACAACCCTAAGGATTCATAAAATCTTAAAACATAGCCAAAAATGCATCCTACAGGATCTTCCCTCTAAAGTAACTCTAGATAAACTCCAAAATCTCATGATACTTGACTTATGAGTTCATGGTATTTTGGCAATACATCTGTGTGTTCTACCTTCCTTCTAGGGGTACCTCACTGGGAAGAACTGAAAGGATGCCAATAGTTCATTTCACATCACCTGACCATGACAGAAAGTTGAGTCAGGCTGGAACTCCTCACCCAAAACCAGGAAATGTCTCAGGAAAAAAAATTCCTAAACTCATTAAGAGCTTTATGTTTTCATCCCACCCTGGCTAGTACAAGAATCACCACTCCATGTATCACACTAAAGTTAAGTAAAATCTGAACCCAGAGTAACAACAGTTACGGACAAAGTTTGCATTCCAAAAATAATACATTTAAAACAGACATGGCACCAAGTTACTCTGCTGCAAGCAGTAATTTATGAAATGCTTGTTACACCTCCACAGTTTTTTTTGTTCTTAAATCCCATTTAATATGCCAATCTTATTTCAGGAGGAAATAAATTAACTGTGATGCTTTGTGCCAATGCAGATGAGCTTCCCACACAGCTGTATTGTGTTTTGCACTTCAGTTCGTCATCCAGAGTACGAGAAACCAACAAAGCACTCCTAAGCAGACCCATTCCCGAGGCTGAGCGTGCAGCAAGAGGAAGCAGCTTATCCCACACAGCCCCTGAGCCGTGTCAGGGTGATGCCCAGCTGCAGCTAGGCACAAACACCTTCACCAAAAAGAGCCATCAGTGTAGATCTAACACAGCCCAGGAAGCCCACAGAGGCAGCCTTACCCACATCATAAATTGGGTCCCTGACACCACAGTCAGACAGGAAAGGATACAAACTGCCCCCACTCCTATGAACTTCCCTAACTCAAACTCTCCTTTAAAAAAATATTGGGGGAAAACAGATAAATCTGCATCTAACACAAGAGAGAAGATGCTGCCACGGAGCAGTGCATGGCTCTGTAGCAGGAGATGCTACTGAAAGACCTTCACATGGTTAGAGAACACCCAGCTTTTCTCTCTCTCTGCTAATCCCCATTCTACTATCCAGAATATGACTAAAACCACATGTATTTGTATTGTGGTAGCTGCAAGTTAATGTCCTGCCTAAATTACCAACTGTTATTAGAACCCCAGACAATTGCTTAATAAAAATTTAATCATATTGTAATTTCTAATCATCATTAAAGATGCTTAATAAGTTAATCTCTCTATTGTGCTCCCCTAACATGGCAGATCAGAAAGTCAACTGGTGCAAGGTGGCACAGCTTCACCAACACTAATAGGGCTACTTTCATATTATTCCAGAGGAGGATCTGCCCCCAAGAGAAAACAAAGGGATTAAAACCATTCCGCTACAGATTTTGACTGTTTCTCTGCATGGCTTTGCAGTTACTTTAAAAAAAAGAAAGAAAAAGAAAGAAAGAAAGTAACAAATTCCGATTTTAAAAAGCCACAGTACAAGTCTAGTTATTTGACAGAGCTCGATCTTCTGCTGTCCGTGGTAGAGCAGAGGCAGCATTATGCTGCAGACCGAGGGTCCCCTTTCCTCACAGCTCCCCACTTGGGCTTCACCCCCGGTGTCTGACAGCAACGCTCACGCACGGCAAACGTGGGAGGATCGTTAACAGGCAGCGAGTTTGTCTCTCAGCTCAGATCTGCTCCAGCTGCCCAGACAAAGAGAGGAACGATGCTCTGCAACCTCAGCCTTGCACAAGGTGATCTTGGTCCGCTCCACGAAACCAACACGTCCCCTCATCCTCCCCACGGACCGGCAGTCTGTGCTTCAGAGAGTTTGAGGACCACACTGCAAGTGAACTTTCTCCGTGTCACCTGCACAGAGATGCACACAGACAACACGCTTGGCTCTTCTTCCCCTTTTTTTTAATGTTTCCTCAATAATGCCATTACACTCCCTCAATTCATGAAGTGGTCACAGGACAACAATGGTGATGCCATGCTCAGAGGCAGGAGCAGCCCCTACATGCCCATACCTCCTGCAACCACATCTTTTTGTGGCTTCAGCTGCAGGCAGGTGGGTACAGAGAGTGGGAAAGGATGGTGCAAAAGGGGCACGGGGCTCTGCTGGAACTCAGCAGTTTCAGCACTGACCTCCAAGAGGACAGGGCCCTTCCTTCAGTGTGTTACTTGGAGAGCAGATGGGAGAATGGCAAACCAAACCAAACAGTCAAAAATGCTGTTTGTATCCTCCTCTGTCTGCAAAACTGATTGTAGCTGTGAGTGCACATAGTGAAACTCTGTTATCATGCACAACATGGCACCCTGAAAGCTAAATAGTATTAATTTAATAACCTCCCATTAAATATTGATTTTCATTTGATATGTAGAATTCTGATATTAAAACTTAATCTGACTGACAAATATTGGTTTCTCCTTATTGTACTGGCACTTACTGAACCAAATTCATTGTTTATATCATAGTATTTACTTTCAGCATGACAACTACACTACCAGCTACAGCAGGATTTAATCTAATGAACAAGCTTTAAACACTAGTTGGCATTTACTCAAGCAAGACTTTAATTGTCAGAACTCAACCTGACTTTACAAAAAAATGACTCAATGCAAGCACATATTAAAACAAGCAAAAATGGAATTGACCTTTAATAGCAATATTATCCCTTAGTACCGAGCCCAGCGTAAGATCTGTTGCTCCACTTATTTTTAGTGTCAGATACTTGTTGATCCAAGTACATCTCCAAAACACTATTACGTCCTTTCGTCCAAACTGACTTTATTCCATCACGCACTGAAGAAAACAGATGTTGTATCTCACAGACACATACCAAAACGCCGGGGAACGCATTCCCCCAAGAAAAAATTCAATGGGGAAATGTTTGTAAGTTTTCTTTGTCAATTACTCTGGTACTAACAGCCAACATTTACTGCATCCTTGGGAAAGGAAACAAACACAGGCCACATGCCGAGGTGCCCTTGGTCACTTTCAACACCCCGCTTTGGCTTCACGAGCCAACAACGCTGACAAACGCTCAGGCGGGGAAAGCCGATGTTCCTACTGATGCCCAGGGCGGGCACGGCTCTGCACGGTGCCGCACCGCCCGTCCCCGCTGCTCTCCTGCCCCACGCCCGCCGATGCTTATGCACAACTCTTCATCTCTGCACGGCCGCACCGAGCCGCCGCAGCCGGCGCCGTGTCCCGAGGAACCCCCACGGGCTCCCGGCTGCGCTGGCCCGGCTCTGCCCGGCCCGCAGCTCCGCGGGGGCGGCGGGAGGAGCGGCGGGACCGCCCCGGGGCTGCGGGGACCGCGCCGG
>VXAC01005610.1:449594-502172 GCA_013399225.1 Rhipidura dahli | reverse complement strand
GGCACTGAGAGAGAGTGTTGGGATGCTGTGTGTCACCCTGAAATTGAGGGAGAAGGTTGGGATGCTGTGTGACCCCCGGCACTGAGAGAGAGTGTTGGGATGCTGTGTGTCACCCTGAAATTGAGGGAGAAGCTTGGGGTGCTGTCCGTGTCCCCCGGCACTGAGAGAGAGTGTTGGGATGCTGTGTGTCACCCCGAAATTGAGGGAGAAGGTTGGGGTGCTGTCCGTGACCTGCGAAGCTGAGGGAAAAGGTTGGGATGCTGTGTGTCACCCCCCTAAATTGAGGGGAAGGGTTGGGGTGCTGCCTATTGCCCTCTAAACCGAGGGGGGAGGCTGTGGGGCTGGTCAGCACCACCCGGAGCTGAGGGGATGCCAAAGAGGAGCTGTAGAACAGCGGTACCACCATCCATGTTATCCTCAGACAGTGATGTCCCTTCTCCCCTGAGGTGATAATGTCCTCCGGGAGGTGGAAGGGGGATGGAGCCCCATGAATTCACACTTACCACATGTACAAAAGTATCCAGGAATTCCGACATTCTGTGCCCCCTCCAGGTGGAGTTTATGAATGGTGTCATATTCCTCTAAAAACCTTCTTTTGGCTCGCAGTGCGCTTGCTCTCACGCTAAGCAGTGCAATCAAACTGATCCTTTGTAACTCAGCGCACATTTCAAGGCTTTGCATCACAAACACAAGGACAAAAAAACCCGCTTTCGATGAAACTGGAGATTTTTCTCATAATCTGATAACTCAGGAAAAAAACCCCTGGTATCCTAGAATTAAACTGCAAGACTTCTGAAAAGCCACTGGTGTAATAACCACAGCAGGCACGTGTAATGTGTGCGAAATACTGGGGGGGAAAAAAGCATTTTGATGGCTTTGTCATCCCCCTGGAATGCCACAAAGTCCTGTTAATCTTTAAATGCCTGCCCATGGCTGTGCTCAGTTGCCCTGAACAGCCCTGCAGAAGTTGATGGGAGCACTCAAAATGAAAAGTTGCAAATCAATCCCTTGCTTTGCCACATGAGTAACCTGAACCAGTTTATCCATTAAGATGTAAATTGGCAGAAAGACGGGGTGAGGGGGGGTGGGAAAGCATGGAGGCTGTGTTTATTCATTTCCTGTAGAGGAGTTAATCAGAACGGCTCTAAACGCCCCTGGTTATCTAGAAAGTTTACTTTATCTTTGATTTATTGTGCTTTTCCCTATCAGATGTGGAGCTGTTTTTCTAAGCATCTTACTGCTTTTAGTGCCTGCTGATGCTGTAGAGTTTTGGATGCTCAGCAGGCAATCTTAATTCTTATCTCGAGGCATTTACCCTGCTAATACTAGACTGTTAATATCAGCAGTTTTGTAAATACAACTTATTTCTGTTAAGATAAAAATTCGTAATTTGAGGGAATCTTGGTCAGTTTTTGTAGACCCTCACCTTTCATGAGGAAGGCAGCATTTGGAGTGACCCTGCTGCACAGTCACAGCTCAATTCCTTTAAGTTTCTGCAGTCTGGCATTCAGATTGCCCAGGTAATGCTGGTCGTGAAAGCTTTTCCATGAGCCTCCATTATGTCAGGTTAGATGTATGCATAAAGGTTAAAAGGTCAAACTCCTAATACTATAATGACAGTAAAATACCTTCTAAAACCAGAATTTATAGCATTAGGCGCTTCTGAAGTGTCCTCTGAAGACCTTTACAAGTGTTCAGAGGTTGAACTTTATCTCTCTCTTACCAGAAAAGCACTAATATTTCTTATTTCATTCCTATTTTAGAGATAAGGACGCCACCCCAAAAAAAACCCCGAGAGATCTGACAGTGCAGTATTGTAGCTTTCAACAGACAGATGGAATAAGTCCTACAAAGACTGAATATAAACCAACAAAACCACTGAACTGCCTGTGCTGTCCCCTTGCGTGATATCCCGTGAGATGTTAGATTAGCCCAGAAAAAAACACATTACAATTTTATTTGATACTGTGTTCTGCCTAAATAAGACCTTGGGGCTTAGAATAGAACAGGTTCTGTCAAATCTTCTGTGATTCAGACACAATTATGCAAAATAAAGCTGCTTTTCTTTTTTTGTTTGGTGTGAGCTTTGTTGACTCGCTCTGTTCGGTTTCACACGCTGTTCTTTGTTCACTTAAATAGATTGAGAAATGAATTGATTTTCTCTCCTCCCCATCTTCCCTATCTTAAAAGCCAGCATTAGCAGAGTCTTTCAGAAGCCCTGAAACAATCCATAAATGAATGGGAGTATTCTCTGTTTATCTGAAATACACTGCTTCCTTGCTATCTCGTCCTGAGCCTTTCCAGATCTGTGGGGAGATCCATAACACTGGAGAGAGAAACCATCTCTGCTCTTAAAATTGCTTTCTGGTTTGGGTGAAAATGCACGCTCCGTGTTTTACTTTCACTGTCATTTGAGAAACACGTACATAGTAAAGCAGGAAATCAATTTAGTTACTGAATGAATTCATGTTTTGTCAAGTTCCTGCTGAGCTGCGTACCCTGAAAGCCGAATTCCTGTGGGATGGGGCTCCTCACAACATAAGCTGGGACAGCGCCAGACTCCACCCTGGCACTTGCAGAGAGATTAAACAGGGCTTGGTATCAATACCCAGCACAAAATGTGATGCATATTCAGGACAGCAACACGCAGAGGTTTCTCTGCTCCTGCGTCGCAACAGGGGGCGCGTCAGCATTTTAATAAAATTACAAACAAGTGTTGGCATCGTGTGCAGCGACGGGAAAGTAAACGAATTAAGAGAAGTGATTTTTATCTCAGTCATGTTATTATGTACCAGAGGATGTCTGTTAGGTGTCTTGACACTGATTGTTTCCAATTTGGAGGGCTATTGCCACTGATAGCAGCGCTCAGCACACGGGTGGGTTCTGTTTCTTGGCTGGGGAGGCAGAAATAGATGGATGAGCTCTGCAGCGCACTGAAACTGCTCCCCAGTAACGCCTTTCCCTGGAAAGCTCATCACTGCTCTTCCAGCTGCAAAAAACTGGGATTCGTACCTTTCTATGTGTTCATCCCATGCCATAAACTATTCATTTCTAAATATTTTTGTTTCTTTTAAATAGAGGAAAAGTAGGGGTTTTAAAGTTATTATTTCCTTTGAAAGACTGAAGTCTTTCCAAGATGGATGTGAATGAGTAAAAGCCAGACACAAAAATCACAAGGAAAAAAAAAAGAAAATAAATTGAAGCAAATGAGATTTTATATTCCGTGTCAAAAATGGATTCAAAAAATCTTTGGTGTTTTTTACCGATTTATAAAAAGTCCACTTTATAAACAACACTGCAAAACAAGGTCTGAAACCTTGAACTTACAGTTACCCAGTAGAATTTTCTTTTCTGGGGACTGAAAAGAAGAAGTTAAGTGAAATTTCAGATACTTTAATCCAGTGTAATCAAAACCAGTGACATTTAATGAAGTCTCATACTTTAATAAGACCTCCCAGCTACATTCTTTGATCTGTGTTTCCATTGTAATTGAGTTAATATATTGCATCCAATTCATCCAAAGGTCTTTGATAGTTTGGAAGAGCATGATATGTGTATATTAAGCAACCTCATCCACCAAAGTACTTGAAACTGGAACATTATGTGCCCTTTTTAATTTGTTTCGTCATGTATGGGTGACTACACTTGCCTAAATAAGCTACAGAAAAAAAGATGAAATTTAAAACATGAACTATCATAGAAGGGTCTTAAAAGCATTTGTTAAGCAAATTACAATCTTGTGCTTTAAACTATCCCATATAATTTAAGAGAAAATTGTATTCTTCCTATAAAATGCAATAAAACACCTCAGTAGGAATGTGTGAGTTATATTAATCTCTATTCAGTCCTGCAGGTATAGAAATGTAATTTCTGTGATGTTCTCTACAGCTATTGCTGTTAAATTCTGCAGTGGTTTTCCTTTAGGGAAAATGACATTGAGTATTAGAGGAAACCCTTCCAAAGGTGAAATGTGTGTGGCAGGTGTCTCTTACCTAGGAAATGTAACTGAGACCAGAAAGGTATTCCTGTGCTAGTGGAAGTATGGAGCCAAACACCTGACAGACATCTTTTATCTCCTAACTTCAGCTCTATCATTTCAAGCTTCTTCAAAGTTTGCATAAATTTAACCACGTGTGAACAACCAAAATTTAAACAACAAAACTTGAAAGTAAAGCCTCGGAGAGGAGTAGCTGGTGTAAGCACATTAACACCTAACCTGTTTTCTTTACAGTGTTTACTAAGCAGATTTTATCTTATTTCCTGACATTAACCTCACTCTCTGGCAGAAGCACTGCCGACAGTAGGCAACATTAAGCTGATGGAGGCTGTTGGTGGTTACCTCAGGCAGAACTGACCACAAAGCATCTAGGAATACCCTTTGCACAGTGCATACCTAATTATATCCCCCAAACCGTTCTCTGAAGCAAACGGGTGAAAAACCAAAATGTTATAAACAGTATTGGTCTACTTACATAAACCCAAGACATGAGCAAAAAGATACATCCCAGAAAGAAACAGCACTGAATCAGCAACTGAGATCAGAACTATGCAAGTCAAGCCTTTTTCCCCCAAATGCCATATAGCTCATTTTGAACTGAAAGCTTTTTCTTCTGAAGGGATGTATGGCTGGTATATTTTAATTCAGATATAAAGATTTAAAGCACAACGTGAGCAAGACCTGTTGGATTGGAGACACAGAAATGGAGTTCCACATCAGTGGAGAGTCCTGAATATCTTTTTCTCTTTTGACCTTCAGAAATAAGAAACTAAATTCTGCAGAAACAAGCATGCACATCAGTCGTAGCTGCAATGAGCTGAAGGTTTTTTCTTCAACAATTTTTCCACTGTGTGACATCACCCTACTCACAAGTGCTGTAATACTGTGCTGGAGTAAAAGATCAGCCAGTTTAATAAAAATGAGCAGTAAAACCAGAGCTGGTCTTTTGCAGGGAAAAGGGCCTTTTTCTCTCACTGCTCAGTGTGGCACCACACTGCTGTTTTCCCAGCTTCCTGCTGCCCCATCTGCTCTACTGCAAAGTCTATGGATGTTATAAAATATAAAGATTCGAGTGATGCAGCATCCACACTGCACATCTTGGACAAAAAGTATTTCTTTTCTTGGTTGGTGATTTCTAGTTTTACAATATTTCTAGGCTTGACCTATTTGTAATCAAGAAAACTTTGATATGTTCTGGCATACAACAGGGCCAGGGGTAGGACCAGGACATGTTTACATTTATGGCAATGCAGTTTGAAAAGCACACTTTAAGAACATGGTACATTAGAAAAATGCTGCTGCTAACTTAAGGGATGCCTTTGCCTTGTTCAAAATGAGAATTCATGAAGAGTGTTTTAGGTAAGTTTTATAAACAATATTCTATCCTCTTTAAAGGGGTTTTCTTTACCTCAACAGAGAGATTTACTGAGTATCCTAAACTGCAAAGAGACTAAAATGGCAGAAAATCTCTCACAGTTAATTGCAGCAAAACCATCTGGGTCCCATGAGACATAGAAAGCAACCTCTGTCCTAAGGAAAATAAGAAATTCTGAGGAATGTGGAGCATGCTGTGCTATTTCAGTTGAGCTCAGGACAGCTAGAAAAAACAAATATGTGAAGGAAGTGACTTGTCTGATATTTGCCCTCTGTTCTAATGCTAATTCTATTCTAATTCTTCTCTGCTTTCTTTAGCCTACTTTCTCCAGCTATACAAGATAATGATTTCCAAGAACCATAAAAGAGAAACACATGCATTTCATTGTCTTATAAATTGAATTATGATTTATGACAGTTTTTACATTTCATAAGTAAGGTATTATGCAAATTTTCAGCAGACCCTTCTATTTAAAGAGCTTGCACAAAGTATTTTTGGTAGCTTGCTACTTGATTTTATTTCTGTAAACAAACTGAACACATGTACCTGTGTCTCAAAGACCAGGCAGTACATGCTTAATTATGTTCAAAAATCTAATCCCTGAATGATGGAATGAAGCATAACTCATTTCTACATTAGCTAAGGTCTGCTTTAGAAGTGATGGAGCATCCCTTGCCATATGTTTTATGGTTCTTGCATTTGCATTAACAAGAAGGAACAACCATATTGAGTAGCTGGATATACAGCCATAGATAATTCTTCTTTCTTATCTCTTCTTCTGGATCACCTTGAATATGATACAATTCTTTTACCATATCTTCTAACATATAAAAATAAGATAGTATTAGTGTGTTCTTACACTAAAAACACTTGCCAACATTTAACAACTTATCAGACCAAAGATCCACCTGGCTGAGCATTTTGTTTCTGACAATGTCCACTGACTCTGCAACAGCTGAGGAAAGAAGGCAGAGACAAGGCAAATACTGAGCTATACTTCCCTCTGCTGTACTCTTGCAGCTTCCAACAAACTGCAGCTACAAGAATTCATGCAGTAGGAGGTTTCATTTGCAAAATAAATCCACTCTGAGCATTAGCCCAGTGCTCTGAATTCATTGCAAAATGTCACATCGATTAATTCCTATCCATCCAGGCTGGATCATGTATTGATTCCCCTCAAACAGGAGGCTGAGTGTCAGGATTTTAAGCAGTGGTGTGATAGAGTTGGCACACAGATTCCTGTTTGGTAGCTGCATCCTTTGGGGTAGGAAGTAATGGTACAGTGCAAATAGCACTGCAAGGCAACTGAGATGGATGCTTGGAAAGAAAAGACTATAGAACAGCAATGCCTGAGGGGTGTGCTTTGAACTGGACAAAATAGTGAGGAAATTTGTCACTAAACATCCTGGGTATCCAGAGGTTGAAATGCACTTTTACTGTGTTCATCTCATCTAAGTTCACAACATCAGAGCGTTCACATCCACAGAGTTTTGAGGATAAGGCTCCCAGACAATATCAGGCAAATGAATTTTGGGTGTTTGAAAGTTGGAAAATCAGCGTCTTCTTTTCCCACTCGTCCTGGTCTAAGAAAACAAGAATAAAAAATAGTTAGTTGTTTCACAGTTGTTACCTTATTGCAAAATGGAATGTGATGAGGGCTAAGATGTTATGTTGGGCTTCTCCTGTGTGGCTCGTGGGATAATTCACACTTCTGGAAGAGCCACTTATTGCCACTCCAGAGCAACATTTTTCCCTGAGTGCACGTGGATTTAACTCCAGGGCTGCCTGCTCACAGCTAAGTTGGAAAGGACATAGCTTTAAAGCTTTGTTGCTAGAGGGTAAGCAGGACACTGTTTTTTTCATACTGCCTCTTTCATGGTGTATTTTATTCTGCATTTTATTCTCCATTGGTGTGAGGCAGAAAGACAAAGCCAAAAAGAGCAGAAGAATGGTCTTGGACTGATTCCTCGGAGCCTGAGCTACCCTTTTGTAATGTAATGTTTACAGGTTTTGTCAGGGATTTCCCATTCTAAGCACGTTGTGCTTCACCTCAAAGTTACCATCTATCAATTAGAGTATTGAGCAGTGATGGGAGGCAAAATCAGAGAACAGAAATGCCCTTGGTGCACTGGAGCCCCAGAGGAGCACAGAGATTATGCTAATTCCCAAACCCCAGGAGGGAGGATGTTAAAGCTCTGCAGCTCAGTCTGGACAGGGCCACACATTTCCCCACGTTACAATTCCATGGGCAGAGTGTGGCAGTGACTGTGCAGGATGGAGACAGAGCAGAGCACTGAGCAAGCACAGGCAGGGACAGTGTGAAATGTTAGCTGGGGCATAAGCAATAATATGGGATCACAGGAAGGGATTTCCCCCAGTGCTTCCTGGAATGGTGCTGGATACAGCTGGTCCTTGTCTAAATTTGCCTTTAATCATACTCAGCATCAGTCTAATGTTTCCTTGTGCTGCTGCTGTTGCCTGAAACTGATTATTTCCATGGAGAACAGTAAGACTTCCCAGTCATTACCTGACTGCCTGGAAGCTGCTGAAAGTTACAGAGGCACGTGGGTAGAGTCACCTCTGGAACAGCCAAGGTCTGGGAATGAGAAACATGTACACAGTTTAGACATTTTCCAGTGCCAACATGTGGACTGGGTAAATTCTGCATCCCACTGTTTACCCTCACCTAAATGAATTTGCAATCTTCAAGAGGCTTCAGCAAATCAGGTCTTTGGGATTCTCCTCCTGAAATGAAAGGTAGTAATTAAAAATAGGATTGAATACTCTGTGTCTCATTCCCAATGAACACAATCTTCAGTATGTGTTTGGGATGTTTGTTGTACCTCTCACTGCCTCACCCCTGAGCACAGGGAATTGAGTAGTAGGAGTGTGTCCTGAGGACCAGAATCTGCAAAATGCATCTTTCCTTGCAGTATTTTCCATGGAAAAAATATTGACACGATGTTTTCATACTACCATGACTAATATCAAGTGCTGTTCTCAGACATTTTTCAAATACTTCAAAAAAAAAAAAGAAACGAACTTCTATTACTACCATATGGAATCAGATTAGCCCTGCTGTTAAGGTATTCAGGAGGAAGGCAAATCCTTCTATTTTCTCCTGCCCAAAGCAATAGCAAAATAGAAATAAGCTGTGTGATTACCAGGCTGTGGGTGATGGAATTCAAGGTCATGTTTTATTACTAATCATCTGAGCATCACTTTCAACACAAAGCTGCACATGCAAAGCTGACTCTGTGCTACAACACCATGGAAGTAACAGGGAAGAAAAAGAATTTTTTAAAATACCAAAGATTTTTCTGGCACTCACACTATATGTACCCCACATTTTTATCTACAGATTAGCTAAATTTTCTGGTTTTCTGTGTTGTGTCTTCAGAAAAAAGCTCTGCCACCAACAAATGAAGGTTCAAGTACCAACAATTAAATGTTGTGATTCAGTGTTTTTAAATTCTTAAGTGTGCTGCTGTGGGTCATGTCACAGGATTTAAATAGAGGAGAAGAACTCATCAGTAACTGCTCATTTATTCCTGTCTTCACTGCCAGGCAGCAGAAATAACACTCAGAAAATTCCTGTCTCCTGATCACCATGGGATCACATGGGGTTGGAGCTTCACTCCCAAATTGCCTGACATCCATTGCACAGCTCATCATCATTTTCATCCAGAGGAGCACTGGAACATGTTCTCTACCCACCTGGGCTTTCTGCTAATGCTTGGGGCAGTTACAGTCCAGGATTAATGAACTCTGAGCTTCTGTTCTACCAGGATTTGGATGTCAGACGTGTGCCTCTTGCTAGTGAGGTGTGACCATCTCTGGAATGGTTTTAAGGGGCTCCTTTAGCATCCAGTCCTGCACAGAGCTTCCCTGGGTTCATCACTTTTCAGGCATACATGCCCACATAAAGAATGAGAATTTGAGTGCCAATTAACAGCTAATATCAAGTACTTGGCATGATGCCACAGACATCCTACGGTGTTAGAGTTCTAGTGTTTTCCAAAATTAATTTCCCTTTAAAAAATGTATCACTAGTCCTCCTTGATTACAAGTGTTAACTTTTGTATTCATTAAATTGCCTAAATGAGCCCCAGAATAGAGGTTGATGACATTTCTTCAGCTTTTTCCAGAATCTGCAGTTTGATCAAAGTGTTCCTTTGGAACATGCAGCCTTTTATTTTTCCTCCCCCCATAAAAAGTTTTTTTGCAAAAAAGGTAGAAGCATTTTTTACTTAAAAATATTATTTCAGTCATCTCAAAATCATCAATTTCAAAAGTCAGCATCAAATAGTTCTGTCCTGTTAAACGAAGCAAGTCATGACAGCCTTCTGGACTGGAATGAATTGTTGCCACTCCAGCCCCTCACCTAAAAGTTCGGGGTTTCAAACACATACCAAGGCAAGTCCTAGAGAGGCAATGCCCTAAGGAATTATAAATTTATTTTATGATAAGCTTTTTGAAAATAATATTTTGGCTATCTTTCCAAATGCCTGTATTTAGAACTGTGTTATTGACTTGCTGACAATATTGACATTTTTAATTAGTGCCATTAGGTTTCAGAGTAAGCAATTAAATTGATGTTATTTTCAACAGGTTTACCTGGCTGCTCTGCTTGTCCAATGCTCCCAAGTGCCTCCAAACTCTTCTAATTGCAGAAAAACAACAGACAGACCTGAGACAACCACCAAAGGGTCTGCAGAAAGTATCAGTATGAAAACCTGCACGATAATGAAATGCTGAGATCATTTCACTGGCTAGAGCAGTAAAAGATTAAAAAAGTAAAATGAAAGTAAATACAAGTTCAGTATGTGCATTACCTCATTCATCTGCATTCGGTGAGATTCTCAGTTTTAAATACATATATTCAGCTGCTGCACAATTTCCTTTTTACCAGAGCAGATTGTGAAAGAACATCTAAATTCTTCCACAAAATTTATGTTTCGTTCTGCTGCAGAGCACAAAGTGCTCCAATGCACAGCACACAAATTGTCATGTTCTTGTCTGGGGAGCAGTCTTGGACTCATTAGTCAGTTTGCCAGCATAAGGAACATAACACAGAACCTGTGAGATGCATATGGTAGCAACTCAGAGTCTTCTGACCAATCTGGTTTTTATAACAATTTGTGAATACCTCTGAAGTAAATTGGATCTATTAATCTATCTGATTTTGGATGGGTCTTTTTATCTCATGTCAAATGTTTCTTTGCAGATTTGGATGTTTTCCATTTTGAACGTGTGTGCTGCGATTAGAATACCAGAGTGAGATGGATCATTAAAATAACATCTATCATCTTAAACTGTTATTGTTGGGTTTGGTACTTATCTGGCCATTTTAATGTGTTCTCCTTAAAGGGAAACAAATTACTTTGTTTTCCTGGGATAGTCTAATCTGGTTTTGAGAAATCCTTGCTTCAGGGCTGCCTGTGCTGTCTGCTTGGTTCTCATAATGCTTTTTGTTGCTGTGTTTTGGTTTGGCAGTGTCCATCTCCAGGAAGCAAGTTTTGCCTCTGGAAGAAGCCTGGCACATGGCACCCTGCAGGGAAATGTGCTCCTTGCCAGAAAGGCTGAGTCTCACAAGAAAAATTGTGTAAAAGTGTGCAGCACAGCTTTCATTTGCTCTAATTAAAGCATAAATGTCATTGTTCTCAGGTTCTTTAAATTAGGTTTATTGAGGTCTATGCCACATTTTGGAATGCAATTAATGTGTGCCTCAGCTTTCCATTCCCTTTAATGTCACAGGGGATGTATTTGATATGATGCTATTTAATATTTTAACAGAAGCTAAAGAAACTGAGATTAGGCAAGTTTGTTATAAATTAAAAGCTAAATAGAACTCAGTGAATCAATCTTTTTTCTGGCAAGAGTAATTTCCTCTGCATGTTTTATTCCTTCTATATATAACTTACATTTCAGAATCCTATCCCTGACATCAAGGATTTATGCACAGTTCACCTGCTTTGTGGGCAAGATAATTTTTGTTGGTAATTACATGAACACAAGCATTCACACAAGGGTCATGGGGGGTTATTTAAATTACACAAATGTCATACAGATGTAAATGAATGCCCAGATACTGCTTTCATTGTGCAGATTAGTCCATCAGCTGAGCACTGAAACTGAAGTGTTACTCTGAACACAAGGTGGAAATGCTTAAGTAGAAGAATCAGGTCCCAGAAAATCCCTTAGATTTGTCATTTTAAAGGGCCAACTAAGAAAACTTCTTAGTCCAGTTTTAAAGCAGGTTAACACAAGTGCTTGCAGGATCCCATGCCATGAAATGCTTTCATTAAAAAGCAAATGTGAGGATGAAATGCCAAACTGTGCTGTGACAGGCTGGGGCATGGCTCTCCCAAGGCTCACACTCACCTGTGGGCAGCAGCAGGATGGAGATGGAGTTCACAGAAGCACTGCACAGAATCCATGTCCCTCACTGATGTGAACAAGTTGATCTTCAGGATCAGTTCCTTTGGGCCTCCAGGAGTTCTGAAAAAACCAAATTACCCAAAGATAATATTACAGCAGTTTTTGTACCCTTGGTACAAAAGATGAATACAAGGCAAATAAAAGAACTGAGATGCAAAGGTAACTGTGCAAAGATTTCTGACTGATCATTGATTCATATTTGTAATGGAAAGGAGTTCTGGATCCACAAAAGTAAATTCTGGCACTGGTTATGTCACCTCTCACATGCTTCTTGGAGACAAATAACAGCCTGATAGTTTTAGGAGCTTGCTGAACCAGTGATCCCTAAATATGAGGAATGCAGAGACAGTGGTATTGCTGTATCACTGTCTTATCTGGAAAAAGAAGGAAAAAATGTCTCCCCAGACATGAATTTGGCTTTGACACAGAACTGCACAAAGTCAAAAAAAATTTTTTTCAGTCCAGTGGAATTGCATCTGACCAGCATTTCCAGAAATGCCTTCTAAAAATCCCCTAATAAACTCAGTGGGTTATGAAGTAATGTTGGACAGCAGACCCAGAACACCAAGAACTAATAATATATGTTGTTGGATTTTTTTACTTATCACACAAGATTACTGAAATATGTGCTGGGAGAAGAAAAGGCAAGGACAGATACAGAGGCACTGTGTTTCTATCCTCTGGATCAAGTTAGAACAATCTGGGGATAAAACAGGGAGCCAGATTGTCAAAGTAGTGTAAGTGGATGAAAGCAATTGCTTTCTGTGAGTACCTTCTTCCAGAATGACTGTCAGGAGACAGAGCAAATACTATTTTACATTGATATTCAGTGAGTGTGAGTAGTATTAGATAACTGTATGAAAAGATATTTCAGAATTTCATTGGAGCAGCCTTCCATAGGACAGCCTTCCCCCTGTCCTGCAGTAAAAGTAGAGATCAAAATGAAGAAATGTTTGTTTCATACACATCAAGGTGCTGTGTTTAGTGAGGCAAAGAAACATAAAAGTAGACTGTCCTGATCATGTGTTGTTTCCTGGACAATATATTGTTCCTTTTGTCAAAATCAAAAATTAAATTTTTGAGTGGATTGAGAGTCTTAAATATCTTCAGCAAGCTGTTTTGGAGTTCCTGATAACTCATCCTACCTATTTAAGCACATTACCATTATTTTGTCTATTCAGATAATTATTTAAGCTTTATCTCTGCCTCCCATGTTCTATGTCACTTCTCAACAAGGCACAGATTTTTAAAAAATGTATATTTAACCATTATGCATAACTTCCTGTCCTTTATCCAGCTGTAAATGACACTGGTGACAAGCCATGGCAGACAGACAACACAAATCTGTGGGATGGGCTGGGAGGCAGGCACAGTGAGATTCAAAAAAAAATCCCAAACAAACCCCAGCCAGGGAAACAGCTTTTCCAAAATATTTATTAAGGTTTTCAAGGCTTCAAAGATAAAAGAGTCATTCCAAACATAAACTCTCATCCCACACAGACAGTGCTTGCACTTACATGCTGTTGTCTCAACAAGCTCTTGTTTTCAGTAGAAAACCTTTCTGTTTCTGAATCCAACTGCCAGGAGATGAATTTGGAGAGGTGGCATTGGCTGCAGGGAGGTGCTGCATGTGAGTGATCACAAATCACCAAAGGGCTGAGTGTGGCCTTTCCTGTGGCATAGGAGCAGAATTAGAGGAAGGAAAGAAGGAGAAAGAGGAAAAACAGAAGGGAAATCAAAGTGTGTCACAATCATGTGCAAACAGAATATGTTATCCAGAGAAGTTCAACTTAAAGGCACTCACTTCCTAGACAGTTTCAACAAAATAGATTATTTTACTTACTTAATTTAAGCATATTTTGAAGACTTTTGTTTTTCAGTAATGGACAGAAACACCAGCTCTTACTGCAGCTCAGCCAACACGTGGTGGTTGATGAACATTACTTGATGAACAAAGCACTCTACAGATCCCTTTCAGCAGAGCTGACAAGAAATTCCTCCACTGTGTAGAAAGAACAGTCTTGCTAATTCAGGGAAATGTTAGGACAAGAAAGGTAAATTCCAAACTGCATGGGAATTCCAGCTGCAAAGTCTGGTTTTAGTTTGCCTTCTTCCACTGAGAACCCAACTGCATCAAACCCCTGGTTATCAGTGCAAGTTCCTGAGGTAATCAGGTATTTCTGGCTGCTCTGTGCCCAGGTGCACTGGGACTTATTTCCTCCTGCTGCTGAGATAAGTTTTCTGCAGGAGTGAGGTTTCAGCCCACATTTTTCCAGTTTCTTCCAGTTATCTCCATCCTTGGGCTCAGCTGCATTCCCTTCCTTTTTCAGACCCTTCCTCTCACCCGTGGCAGCTGCTCACAGCTCATGCCTCCCTTTCTTGTTCTAGCACAGTCCTTTTAAGATTCATATTCTTTTTGATCTCTAGGCTCTCAGACTTGGCAAAGCCAGCTGTGTAACTGCCTGGGGCCTGGAAAACAGCATTTTCCCAACTGATTATTGAATTATTTTTGTTTTAACTCCCTTGTTTACCCCAGGTATCCTGTCTCGATCGCTGTTTTGTTGCCCACTGGTTTCCATCTTCTCCCAGACTAAACAGCTTTCTTGGGCTTTACTCTATAAATAATCTTCACATGCACAGGCTGAAGCACACAAACTCTTCATGAAAGCAGTACACTTAATTCCCCTGGTTCTCCAAACTACAGGAGTTGGGATTAGCTATCTAGAACATTATATTAACAATTCCCAGATTTATAGCTTAGGTCAGCAGTGGAAAAGGCTTCTGTGCTGCAGAGTCTCCAAGTCCTGAATTTGCTTTCCTTTGTAGCTTTTCTCAGCTGTTCACATGAATAGGGAGGTGAGGGAGAAGGTGAGTTCCCACCTCAGGTATTGTATGAACAAGTATCTTCCTTCCAGAAATTCCTAGTAACCAGATCTTTCATGCTTTGTACATTCACTTGCTAAAATTGTTGCTATTTGTTTAGTATTTTCTAGTTTTCTAAAACTTCTGTTTCCTTAACTTTCTTTTGTCTTCCCCTCCAACTCATATTTTCATACTGCTTCTTTTTATAAACCACTTTATACGAAGAATGTTTTTGCAATATAGCCTGAGGTTTCCTAATTTGTTTGTATTCCTTTTAAAAAGTGGTGGGAACTCCTAGGAGAAAACAGAAAATATTCTTCAAGACTTCCTAAAATATACTGTTTGTGGGTAGAGCAATGCACTGAAAGCAGAAAACACTGCATCCTACTTGTTTGCCTAATTCCCTACTTTTGCTAGTTACAATTAAGATGCCATGCACTTAAAACCTAAGGAAATGAGCATAAATGCCTGGAAGAAGAAAAATAACTTTCAAATTTACTTCCAGTTTCCTGGAAAAATTTAGCTTCCATCAGTGTGTATGTCATATTTATCAGCTGCCATGTACCCACAGCCAGCTCGTATGGTGAACACCTCTGACAAGGTGCCACAGAAAACTGCAGTGGGAATGAAAGAGGAGATAGGACTGCACCAGCTGTCATTGATTCCATCCTGCCCATGCCCACACAACACTGTATTAAAATCTTTTGTGTCTTTTGAAACCTTGAATATGCCTGTGCCCCCAATCTCTGCTAACAGGGTGACACTGAGAGAAAGTCTTCCTTAAGTAGCCTGGATCCATCTGGAGTCAACTTCCACTGATGCCTGGGGCTCTTTTCATGCTTGGTGCAAGGGTAACACTTCTCTCCAATTTTAGCACTGAGGTGGAATTGCAAAAGCAGGAGTTTTGTGGTACTTTGTGAGAAACTTTTGGAGCCACTGCAAAATCCACCCAGGCGAAACATCCAGCTGCCAGATAAAATGTAGTGTCCCACTGCAGAACTGGGAAATGTTCCTTTGCAATGCAGGAAAGGCATTCAGCGTGCTGGTATTTGTAAACAGCCCCACATCACAGTGATGAGCTCCTGGAGAACTCATTGTTTCCAAGAGGAATGTCAGTGCTAATCCACCGAGGAGCGAGTGGGTGAGCGTGAGACACGGTGTGAACACTGGGAGGGATGAAGCCTGACTCTCCTGTTGGAGAAGGAGTCAAATTTGGCTCTCAACACAGCCAGCTGCCAGGGCTTGCTCATCCCCTGGCCCCCATGAGGTCCAGCAGTGGAACCCCTGGTGTTGGTGCAGTTGGAAGCCTCAGGCATTTGATGAATGGTTCTACCTGGATCCAAAAGAGGTGGATGAGAACTGCAGCGCTCAGGGAGTTTCAGGACCATTTCTGTGCACTGGTGCCATGGCAGGGGAAAGTCCTCTCCCAGCCTTTGAAGGCTTTCACTTGAGAAACATTTGGGATAGGATGTGGCAACAGATTTTGGGATGCCCTTAAGTCTGTCCTGTGTCTTCAGATCATCCTAGACAAAGGGACTCGTTGAGAAGAATTCATTCTCTTTTCCCTGGCAGATGATGAAAAAAATCCATCAGCGTGGGATGAGTAGCAGAAAGAAAGAAAAGTTGCTATTATCAATGGGAAAAGCTCCTTGGGAAAGGTCAGAACAAGCTCTGATTCCCTTTTTAGCTGAATAGTGAATGAGAAAGTCTGTGAAAGGATTCCCACGAATATTTCCATCAGTCACATTGGGATGGCTACTCTGGTGCAAACTCAGCTGAGAAGGGACTCAGGTTTTCTGGACTCTGTGTTTTCATCATACTGAAATATTTAGCAGCACTAAATAAATAACAAACATCACTTATATTTTCAAATGTGCAAAAAGATTGCACACCACTAAAAAACTAAAAGCTCAAAAGCATAAAAAAATTGTATTACAATAGCAATGCTGAGGTCTAGGATTGTTTTCTGGTCTTTCAACTTGTGGCAGAGATCTAAAAGCTGTTTTAGTAAAGGACAGATAATTCCAATATGAGCAAAAAGAAATTTGTTCAGTATTGAGCCATTCACAGACACTTGGTCATAAAACAGCAAACAACTCGTCATTCTTAATGTTATTTTTCTCTGGGGAATGGAGCTTTTTGTTTGCTGTAATGAACTGTTATAATTGAGCTCAGTTTTACTGGAGTAGAGCTTTTTTCTATAACAGCTGAGAGATAGAGATTTATTTTGATTTAAAAAGATGGTTGCAGCAGAATAAATATACAGGCAATATAACCAGGACCTTCTAAGTATGAAAAAAACTCCTACATTCAGTTAATTTTATTTTCTGTTTTATTTTTCAAGGAAGGCATTTAATTTTCACTGCTGATATATGCTGGCATAGAAGATCAGCTGGCAGATATTATAATGAAGTGCTCTTTGTTTACAGAAAAAAAATTGTGTTCATGATTTTTTAATAATGTTTGACAGTCTCATCAGAAGGAAATGGAGGTCTCAACTGGAATTGTTGTTCATCAAATGCCTGAGGCCTGAGGTTGATTTATTTTGTCCCCAAGCTGAGCTGATTTTATTTGAACTAATAACTGAAAGTTTTCTGTGCATCTTTTGCTGTGACAGTGCAATGAATGAAGTCCTAATGAATGACACAAAACTCCTCATTACCTTAATGCAGCTTTTCCCTACACTGCCTGGTAATTCTGAAGGCTGTACTGTTTTATAGGGAGACACAGGTAGCAGGTAAATCAAGGTACAGAGGCAACTTTGCTCTTCCTTCTACATCTGCAGCTCTAATCAGAGCTGATCTTTTTGTGCCAAATCGAGCACTGACTTATGGAACAGACTGATACATAATGGGTACAAGAGTGAAATGAAAATCCTGCTCCTGCAGCTTCGTCTCAGGCCCACAGTGAGGTTTGTGGTGTGGCTGGATAATAAGCCCACAGGTGCAATTTAAGCATCTTACCCAGCACATCAGCCAGTAAACCTCAGAGGTAATAGTTCTTATCTAAATTGGGCTTGGTGTACTGTTTTACTGCACCCCTTGGAAATCACACAGGATGAGCCTGGAAAATTATTTTGTCTAATCAACAAAGCTGGGAGCATTAAGTGATGCCTTTTATAGAACCAAAAAATGCTCTGCAGAAAAATAGGACTATGACAGCAAAACAGGGACATATCCCACCCAAAGCCCATCACCTCTCAGCTCACTAACTCAAGGCCAGTTCCTGGCCTCATTCCACTTCCAAAGGAGCATCAGATCCCCTGAAGGGCATTCCAAAACAACCAGTCACTTTGGGGTTTATGGTTTCTCCATTTGGATCCTAGGTTTTTGCATTTTCTCTTTGGCAATAGGGCGTACTGGAAAGTTTCTGTTTTGATGATATTTTCCCTGCAGTTCTCTGACCTGCATCAAGATGCCTGCTTCCTGCACAAAAACCCCAAAGCATCCATGGCAGGAATGCATGATTTGCTCTCGAGAAAAAGAAAAATCAAAACCCAAACAACTTTCATTTGGCATGATGAACCATTTTGTGTTCCAAGCCCATATTTTCATTTTGGTTCTCCCGGTCATAAGTGTCTTGTGATGCTGAGTAACAACAACATAATCTGAAAATTATGCCCAGCTGAATGAGATCATTCATAGCTATTATTCCTCATCTGTGACTTACACATTCCAGATATGATGCATTTTTTACCTGCATGCTGTTCCAAGGGATAAGTGCCATGGACAATGGCAAACACTTGAAGGGAGCCTGGCAGAATGTATGACCCTATTACCCACAGTCTTATCATCCATCCTTTAATAACCCATTTTTGGTTTGAGATTCTTCCCATCTCTTAAGAAGGTCTAACTTGCTGTAATTATATTTTGATTTAGTTTTGTTCCCTAGACACCTTAATTCACAAGTTTTAAGTTGTTGCTTAATACAAAGCATTAAAAACAGATTCACACCCAACTATTAACTGCTTGGTGTATTCAGACATGAGCTAATAAGCTAAAATTCGTGTGTTGAAACAAATTCTAGTAGCCAGTGTCTGCCCACAGACGCCATCTGAGATGACAGATGAGTCCTTCCCATCACTGTAACCTCAATTCCCAGGTCACCAACCTCCCAGAGCAGAACCCACGCTCACTTGGACTGTTCCACTGAGAGGCTGAGTTTCTGCAAAGCAGCAGGAGCTCTCTGCTTTCCTGAGGGCTCATTAACTCTGCTTAACCCTCACAGCCCCACCACACACAGACTGTAAAGGCAGGAGCAGTCCCATTCTGCCCTGGATCAACTCTGGGCTGTGGATGTAACTCACAGGTGGTGCTTCTAAATATTTCTCAATAGATCCTTCAAAGCACAAAGATTCTTCTTGCTGGCACAAGACCACCATCAGCCATGTCAGACAGCTTCAGAGAGCTTTATGGACCCTCAGACCCAAATTCCTCTCTCATCCCAGCTCCTGACTAAATTAAGTCAGGAGAATATTAAAGGGACAGCCCAGGCACTGCACTTGCCTTTCTCTTTGTAGAAGCTGGCTGCATAAAAGCCCCATTTTGCTAACTCCTTCATTTTCAGCCAGATTGCTTTCTCTGCTACTGCAATTCTTTTGACCCAGTGTTTTGAGTGTTTGACTTCAGCTCTGAGGAGAATAAGAATAAAGATGCACAGATAAGGAGGTCATCAGATCATACACTTCCCCAAAGACACAGGAGAAAGAGGAAAAAAAATATTTCTCAGAAGATCCCATTCAATTTTTATTCTCTTGGAGGCTTTTGGGAACTGGCTCCTTAAAATAATTTGTTTTATTCCTCTGAATTTTCAATACCAAAGGAAGTTTGATAGGTAGAATTAATACTGTTCAAATGGGGAAGAAGCTTCATTTCCTCTCACTGCCGTGCAATGAATAATGAGCACAGAAGAGCAGTCAGAGACCAGTGGCCTGTCCTGACTTCATCCCATGGCCTGTATCAGGGCTGTGGATTCCCAGCCTTGGTCCTGGCATAGTCTGGGATGGCTGGGGTTTGTTCACAGACTTCAGGTCTCACTTCCCTTTTTTATTTCCTTTTTATTTCCTTTTTGTTTCCTTTTTATTTCCTTTTTGTCTCCTTTTTGCTTCCTTTTTATTTCCTTTTTATTCCAAGAGGCAGCCAAGCCACTCTTCTGCACCCCCAGCCCCCCCTCAGCTGCTGCTCAGGGCTCCCAGTAGCTCCAGTCTCTTGCCACAACCACCTCAAGTTCCACCCCCAAGCTGGCAAAATCAAACCTGCACCCCATAAACTGTCTCGTTTCAGGTTAAAACCACCTCCAAAATGAACACATGAGCCTTCAGGGTCAGCTCCCCAAAAATTCCAGTGTCAAGATCCGAATGCAAAAATGTGTTTGGAGAAAAGACATTCTCTGATCCCATGGACAATCAGGGCTGTCTGCACAGCCCTCTGTTCACATCATCTGCTTTCCTCAGTAACATTCTGCTCTTTTTCCTCCTGAAATTCAAAACCACAGCTTCCCATGGCTCCAGAGCACATCCTCTCACAGCACACATCTTCAGCAAACTCAAGTATTTTTTTAAGTCTGGCCTGGGCTTCTCATCAGCTGTGAAGGGTCTAATGCATTTTTGGGCACAGAGACTACAATTTGTGTAAATTGATCTTTAATATTTCTATTAGATGGAGTTCAAATTCCATGATCCCGCTTTCGGTTTTACTGAGGACTGGATTGTCCCATGTGACAGGAGAATTTCCCCAATTCTTGACCTGAGAGAGAACAACTGTATAGAAAGGGTAAGGGAAGTAACGTGGAACTCATGGGTTTAGCTGGAAAACGTTCTGGGTGAAAAGCTGTTAATTAAACAATGCATTTTGTTTGTACAGTAGGAGGAAGAGCATCCAGAGAAGCTAAAGAAGAAAAGCTGAAACAGATTATAGAAGAGTATGGAATCTGCTAATTTAAGAGAAAAATATCAGCTAATTAAGATATTGATCCCACAGTTAAGTGTCCCATTAAATTAGAAAGCACGTCTCTAATTCAAATGAGATGCTTTGCTGGCTAAATACTCAGTTCCTTTTTCTCTTCATCTTCAAGAACAGTAATATCTCAAAGGGAATACAATGAAATCAGTTTAAGAAGGATTTGGGAATGTCCTGCTGGAGAAGACAAGAATAATTCCCATGCATCCATTTTTACAGGGTCTGACTATGTAGACGTGTTCAGGAAAATTCATCTAAAATAAGTAGATTCCTAAATGATTAGTTTGTAGCTATATGCTTGTGTTGAAAATTAAGGTGTTTGTCATTCATCTTAGGTTAAATTATTCTGGAATAACAACATACAGATCATCAGCACTGAAGGTAGGGAAGTGTCCCTCTCACACATTAAACACAATTTAACTGTGACGACTTAATTCAGTGTGGATGCACATCTGACCTTATACATAAAAGAAACTAAGGCTGTCCTAACTCTTAATGTGCAAATGTCTACTTTTTGTAACTATTTCTCTTCTAGGGCACAGTATTAGGCAGATTTTCCTCTAATTACCATCATGAGATGATGTAGGGAAGCCTTTCTCCTTGCCCTTGGTTTCTGTAGATTGCAGTGAGCAGCTGACCACAGAGCCAGCTGAAAGATGATGGAGCAAGAGAATAATTCAAATTTGAATTCCACAGTTTATTTAAATAGCCAAGGGAAAAGGATGATCTTTTGCCTAACTTTGGAAGGAGGCACAGAGCATCCTTGGATTTTGTAACCTGAAGTTGTGCTCTCAGAGTCCTCTGGAGCCTCAAGTGACTTGAGCAGCCTTTGCTCAGTGACTTTCTCTCCATTTTTCTCTTGCCCAGCTGAAAGAGGAGTGACAAGGTGCTCTTCCTGCAGACATTGGCCTGCACTCAGCTTCCCACATGCTCTTCCCCTTGCTGTACAGTAACCACAAGTTATGCCAGGATGTTCCTAGAGCTGTTCAGTGCAGCCACAATTAACCTGTAACACTAATTCAGGCTGCTCCCAAATTTTTTTAAGTGTTGGATCCTGTTCTTGACACAGCTGTGCTGTTACTATATAAATATTTATACATTTATGACAAATAAATAAATAAATTTACAACAAGCATAAATCCATACCTGAACTGGTTTACTTTTCTCACAGACAGGCACCCTACACTATGTGGCTCTCTTCAATATTACACGTCCAGAGTCAATTATAAACCCTTTATATTTCTCTAGAAGGGAGGTTAAAATTCAATTCTCCTTTATTGCAGTTTGCAAATACAATATACTCTCCAGCTGGCTTGGAAAATCTCCTCAGTTAAATCATCTTGTGCAACACTGCTTCTTAGTCACTGGTACCTCCCTACACAACAACCTGACAGCCCCACACTTCCAGGCTATTTATTGGTCTGTCCTTAAGTGGGAGAGTTATTTTACAATATATTTGTTCTTTTATTGAAATGACTGCAAAGATATTTTTGGGTTTTTTTTTTTTTTTTGTTTTGTGGGGGTTTTGGGTGAGGGCACAACTGTTCTTTTAGGCTTTCAATGTCTCTTAGAGGCTTTGAGTCCACCCTGCCATCCTTTGTGCCTCTCCCCAGTAAATCAGTTGCCTGGTTCTTTGTTTTCAGGGTTTCAAACACTGTTGCCAGCAGAAAGTGAAGTGATGTGTTAGCATAGCAGAGTTCCTGTGCTATTGAACTGAGCCAAGGAGCCCAGAAAACCAAAGGAAAATGATCCACTGAAATCTATAATCCTTCCCTCACCACAGCTCCAGAACACGAGATTATTATGCTTGTTAGAATAATCTGCCCGTGGCCAGGGCTGGTGTTTCCTGGAATGTTGAAAAGGTCCACACCTAATTATGGTGCTGACTTGATTATTTTTGTCCAACTCATACTTTAAAGAAATCCATTGTATCTTATCCCCCAACCAAGGAAAGTAAATGGACTTACTCAAAGGATCAATATTCTCCAAAAGGTTTTTCCATAAAGAGGAAAATCAGAGAGCCTTTCTACAGGGTCCTATAAAAGCTGAGAACCTTCAGTGTGAGTTAATTGTTTCTGCCACCAACACTGCAGCTCCCAGATCCATCCAGGTTTTCCTGCTTTACTTGCAACAAGGCAGGAAATTGTCACTTGGCAATCCTGGTTGTTACATGCCTGCATCATTTTCTCTGACCTGACTTGATACTCCCTGGGACTGGGACTGTGCCTTGTCTGCATTTTAAAAGTAAAGATGCACACATAATGCATAATTACTACACAAAACAAACTCAAAATTCAAGGCAGCTTTGTTGATTTTTTGCTTTCTATGACTCAACAAATTTGTTACCTTGAGGTGCTAAACACAGCTGTGAGCAAAAGAGTGAGAAAAAAAGATCAGTTTTGCTACTATAGAAATGTTTCCTCATTTCATAGGAACCCAGTGGTGCTGACACTGATATGTGCTGGTTTCCCCTCTCCTCTGAGGTGTTATTTCTGTGAAAGTGCAAAGCAGCACCTTTCCAGCAACATCTGTCAGCCAGGAAGACTGAATATTTTTGGCATTTTCACAGGCAGGAATTATAGCACAGAAAACAATAGGTACAGGACCAGTGATGCTGACAGGTATCACAGAAAGCTGCGTTTATATAGAAATTCCAGAAGAAACTGAAGTCCAGCTAATAAAACACTTTTCAAACAGGAAATGGGCTCTTGCTACATGTCTGTCCTTGACTGCCCTTTTTCTAAAGAATCCAATTAATAATCCTGAAAAATTTATTAGCCACACTGTTTTGGTGGCAGGGATTTCCCCGTGCTATCTGAAAGGATAAGCAGCCCCTGGGGATGCTCAAAGCCTTCGCTAAGGGGGTCAAAACCTTCCCTCACCAACCAAAAGCTGCTGCTCTTCTCACGATATCTTAATGCCCCCATCAGTGGCAGAGCAAATCTCCCCGGCCCAGGAGCCCTGGGGGATTAGTGAATCAACACTTTACACAGCACCTGCTCTCAGGAAATGTTTATTAATGATTCCTGTGTTATCTATAGGGGGTGCCTACGTGGAAAAAAACATCCCCACTTCTGCCAGCAGCACTGCAATGTATTTGTTTTCACGGATTTGCCACACATGGTTAGGCACAGTTAGCAATTGCAGGAGGTAACAGGTAACAGGTAAGCACAGCCCCAGAACGGGGCTTTTCTCCTGAGAGTCCCTTCGAAGGTCAGGGTTGGAGCGGGTGGTGGTTCGGCTTCACAAATCCACTGGCCCGTGCCCCAGCTGGTTATGGCAATTCCCCAGAGCTTCCCAAAGGCACAAACAGCTCAGTGCAGTGAAAAATTAGGGCCCCTAACGGGAAATTAGTGGCACTGTGGCTCTTGGTCATTCTGCCTTTTCGTTATTACTGCTCATTAATTGTGCCCCATCTGCATGCATTTTGTTGGTACAGTAGGAGTAAGAGCATCCAGAGAAGCTAAAGAAGAAAAGCTGAAACAGATTATAGAAGAGTATGGAATCTGCTAATTTAAGAGAAAAATATACAGGAGCCCCTGTAAGTGACAGACACGCTGCAGACAAAGGACAAGGGTGACAATCCCTCCTGCAAGACCTTTGGAGCCTGTTAAATCTGAGATGTTAATCCACGAAGTTTTAGGCTACTACTTTTTGACTGTATCCAGCAGGGCTGGTACAGTGCATTTCAGAGCTAGGAAACCCCTCCCCTTCACTTGTACTTCTGAAAAACAGCAGATTTAGTTCAATTGCCGGAGTGCGTTCCTCAGCATTTAAAAATGCACTGGCTTGAATTTGTATCGTTAACTTGAGGTCTCTCTGAAACATATAAAGCATCCTTTGGCTGAGAACCCTACTGTAAGTTGCAGAATACAACAACTTGCACGCTACAGAACTGTGAAGCAGGATGAAGCATCCCCAGCCCCTTTGCCTTTAAAATGCCATGGAAGCACAGAGGCTCCCGGCAGAGCACCTTATCTGCTCTCCAAAGCTGTGACTCTTCATCCTTTCGTTATGAAGACCCAGGGGATTGCTTACTTAGCATACACCAGAGGCAATGGGTAGGGTGAGCAGCCGCTGCAGCCAGAAACCCCCAGTAGCGAGCACGGGCAATTCCCCTCCACATGCAGAGACTTTGGAGCTGAATTGTGCTGAATAGAGAACCCTCCGGCTGAGCGAGCCATGTGTGCCCGGGAGGAGCAGCCACTTTCGCTCCGCTGAAAAGCAATGCAGTAAGTGCCGGGATATTGCAGCAGGCACCGCTTCCACGGGCTGAGCGCGGAGCTGGAGCCTTTGCAGCTTCTGCCGGGAGAGACACAGCCTCCGGTCCGGGAGCGGTGTCAGGGCTGCATGATTTCTGTTGTTGTTTCTAAATGAAGTGAGGGGGTTTGCAGGGACAGGGGACTGGGTGGTTTGCTTTGTGTGGGTGTTGCAGGGGGGAGCGCTTTGCTGTATGTCCTGTGCTGAAGTGTTTGAACAGAGATGGGGCTTAATAACTTAATGTCAGCGGGCATTTGTGTTCTCCTTAATCATGCAGCACGTTTTTCCTGTGCTTGGGTGCAAACTATTTTCTGTACTAGTTCTCGGTACTCTGCTGCTGCCTTTACAGGGGCTGTGCCTTTGGGTGATGATGAATTGTGGATTGGAACTATGTGAATGAATGGCCAATACTTTCATTGCACTTCAGCAGATATGGCTGATTTCTGAGTGGTAAATCCTTCACTGTGCACTGAAATTGCAGATGGTTTTTTTGGTAGATAAATGTTTGTAAGCAGTACTTTATCACAGGAGAGCTGTGGCTTTCCTCAGATTCGGTTGTTCTGTTTCTGGACTCTGCAGCAGCAGTTTTCTGTTTGTACTGAGTAGGAGAGGGAAAGCATGAGTTAAAGTTTGCTTCATATGAGGAGGGATTTTTACATAGTTTGAAAGTGTTTGCAAAATTAGCATTTGGGCAGTAATTGCAGGCCTTTGGAAAGAGCTGTGCAGCATTTAAAGCAAATTTAACCATGAGGGTTTTGTTCTGTTACTTAGGAACTAATACCAAGCTTCATTCCTCTGGTTTTTTGGTACAGATTCCTCAGTGACTTACAAGCTCTGGCTTTAGGCTCTGGCACTGCCATTTTGGGATTTGGGCATGTTTAACTCTTTAAGGCAATGTATGCTAAATTTTTTTAAGAGAGCAGTACATGTGACTGCCAAAAGTTGGGGATTCTGTTTTTGCTGCTCATTCAATGGTCAATAATAAATAGGTCTCCTGCAAAGGAGCACCAGCGAAAGAATTCCTTGGTTTTCCCACTCAATTTTTGTTTAAAAGTTGGAGTTTCTATTTAGTTATTGCAAAATACTGGGAAACATATTGGAAGTCTTTGCATAATGAAGAAAGAAAAATTCCTCTGATTTATCTGTCATTTTAGCTTTGAGCAAAATTTGTAGCATCACTATATTTGAAGGGATAATTCCCAAAAATTAAACAAATGAAGTTCAGTTTTTTCTGAAAGAGTTTTTGCAGAGTTGTTGCTGAAGATCTGTGTAATGTTTAGTCCCAGGCACAGCTGATGACACAGAGAAATACTCTGGAAGTTACAGCACCTTTTCATTCCTGCGCAACATGCATGTCTTGGAGAGTCTTCTCCTTGAGATTAATGCTCAGGTGCTGAAAAGAGCTGTTTCCTCTTACACTGCAGTCAAGGGGATTTTCTCTTTTTCATCTAAGAGAAGCCTTGTGACATATGGTGCTGTTGAGTTGCAATTGCCAAGATAATGCAGAATTAATAAGTGATAATTATTCTTCATTAGCCGTACAACTTCGAAGATGGACAAATCTACGAGGAGGGTGGATCACGCCTGAATCTGCTCTGCTCCCCTCATCCCTTTCTCTCCAATCCCAACTTCTCCCCTTCTGTTTATGAGCACCTGATAGGAGCTCCAGTTGCTCTCATTTAAAGACCTGAACCTAAGATGAGTGCAATTTTTCCAGACATGGGCTCACAATCCGTGTGTGTCTCCTCTGTCCCTGTTTCCTCCATCTAGATTTCCAGCAAAGCCAGCAGCGAACTTGGAACGTATGAGGATTTCTTAAAAGATTTATCTCTGGCTGAGCACTGTAAAGCCAGGGTTGGTGTATCTGGCATGAGGAAAGAGCAGGGGTTTTAGCTGTAACTAGAACGTGCTCAGGACACACAGTTTTGATGGCATTATCATCAGATATTTTCAAGTAAACTAACTCTGGTAATTTAACAAGCTACTGTTTTCAAATTATTTTATCCGAGGAACAAAATGGGGGAGGGAAGGAAATGCAAATAAAGATTTAGATGTTGGAAAGTCACTGGATTCATAATGAGAATCAGAAGACAAAAAGAAACATTATGTCTGGTATTATGCTTTCATGCAATTCTGAATCTCTAATCAAAATGTGTTTCCTGAACTGGAACCTCAGAATTATCTGCCAAATATTATTGTTCATGTCAAATGTAGAATGGAGAACATTAGGTATAAAATCTAATTTCTCAGTCTAGAATAAGCATATTAGTAAACAAACATTTTCACCTCATCTTGTCTGTAAGTAACCCTGGCAGGAGCCTTGCCTTAGAAGTCAAGTTCACTTTATTCCACTGCAACCTGAAACACGCAAAGGGAAGTTTACTAATTTTGTCCTACATTGCCAGTAATGAGCTGCAAGTCAACTTAATTAATGAAGAGTAGCTGCTCAACATTTGTAGTCACCTGAACTACTTTAATTTGCATCTCTCTATTTCCACCAGCCTTTTACGTGTAGAAGCACGGACAGAGTTCCCTGACAGTCAGAAACATGACTGGCATTTAAGTACCAGAGACAAAACTTCCAGTACAAAGAAGATATAATATGTAATATACAGAATATACAGAAATAAGTAATATATATAATATCCAGTGGGTGGATAAACATGCTGCATCATTTCAAAGCCCAGTGAAAGTGTGTGTCATAGCTGCACCAGGAACCAATGGCTCAGATGATGTCACATTAAAAGACACAGCATTCAGTACATTCTCAGAGAGATAACTTCAGCTGTGTTCCTACAGGAGCGGGGAGTTTTTGTACCATGCTTAGTAGAACTGCTGTGTTTATAAAGAAATATACCTTAACAGCTAGTGACATCCAGAATGTGCCACATGCATAGTCAATACTTTCTTTCTGACTACAAAAGAAAGGACATTTTCTTCCTTTCTTTTTTTTTTCAAGGGTAGACTTTCTGATGGTGTCAACTACTTAGATGTGCTGCATAGTAATTATTTTATTCGTGTGTGTGAAAGGGAATCTCATAGAATCTTCATTGTACTTATCTGCTGTGAGCATCAAGATTGAGTCTAATTGGGATTTTCAGATATATGCTTAGACAGTCCATATTCAACAACTAAATGAATATGCTATTATTTCTACTATCACTTCTTACCAAGGGCAATTACTTAATACTCTGTAATAGGTGCAATTCAGGATACTTCATTTGCCACAGCGACTCTCCTCACTTTCCACACCCACTCAAACCCCAGAACCCACTGTGAGTAAAGCAGCAGTGCAGTAGCATTCAAGGAGGATTAAAGGACTAAGATTGAGTACTTCCTGAAGCCTGCTGCCTGAGCTGCCTTTTAAAACAGGAGCAAAAATGATGTGCCTGCCTTTCCCAAGTGTTATTCAAAGGGTGCAGATATGCACACGAAACCCATGAAGAATTAGAAAGATCACACGCTGTGCTTGGCAAAATATCTTCAAAGTGCACCTGGAAAGGCAGGTCGACCTTCAGAAGGTGCAGAAGAACTGGCCCAGGATCCCACCACCTTCTGCACCCATTCCTTAAAGCTTCAGGAAAGAATTCTGGCACCTGGCTTTTTGGAGGATGATTCAAGACATTGAACTTTAAATGAAGGCTGTGGAAGGATGTAGTCTAATAAACTTAGTCAAGGGCAACAAACTTCAAATCAGCATCCGATTTTCAATGAAACATCTGGAAGAACCTCCAAATGCCATGTGCTCAGCTCTGAATCCTCATGAGTTCGTGGAACCTTTAATGATCTTTTCATTCCTTTTGGACACAAATACAAAGGAAACAGCAGGGGAACTGAACAAGGGTTTGCTTGAACAATGGCTGCAGAGACACACACCTCTCCTCCGCATTATTTTAGCATTTGAGTTTCAAATCTATTTCATCTAGCCCTGGGGAGATTAAGCCTCTGGGGATCCCATCCATGGGTACTCAGAACTCACAGTAGGCAGCCTGAGAGATTCCTAGACAGGAAGATCATTGTATCCCCCAGTGTCAGTCAGGACTTTGTTCAGAGGGGAAGATGAGGGAATGAGACAGAAGGTTGCTGAAAACACAGACACTCACATTTCTCCTGCTAGAAACAGGGAATGATTTATTTCTTTTTATCATAAATCACAGGTTTTCCTTCAAGGCTTTGCTTTAGACTTTCAATCAGCACTGATGGCTGTAAAGAATCACATGCCCAAGCAAATCTAAACTACCCAGTGGAAAAGCCTTCCTCTCCCTGCCCCATCTGATTGATTTCATGATTACTGGAGAATTTGCTGCTTCACACATTTAGTTTGTCTTATAAATTGGTCCAAGGCAGCCAATGTCACCCATCCAATTTTGTTTCTGTATTCAAATTCAAGCTCCCACTCCCTCTGCCAGCATCACCAATATTTCTATGACTTCTCACCAAATAACCATCTGACACCATATGCTGCAGAACTGTTTGGGATTTTCACCAGTTTAGCTTAGAATTCAGCCCTCAGTCTGAGCATAAATCAGCTGGGAGGAGATCAGTTATAGAATCACAGAGTGGTTTTGGTATAGGAAGGGGTCCTAAAGCTCATCTCATTCCAACTCCCTGCCATGGGCAAGGAGCCTTCACTAGACCAGGATGCTCAGAGCTCCATCCAGCCTCTCCCAGAACACTTCCAGGGAAGTGATTTTTAAAAATCCTGGTGAGACCCACGAGCCAAAAGCCACATCAGAGACTATGAAAAATAGTGGGAATGAAAAGAAGAGGAAACCTCAGCTCTCAACACAGAGGGAGACAATTTCTGTCAGTAAGATCTTGTCAGAAAGGTGTCTCCCATTATTAGAAGTCCAAATAATAATAAGTCATAATTACTCAAAGTCAAGAAACTCAAAGTAACCAAACGAAAATTACTGAACTCTGAAAAAATAAACATTGCATTCATTTAGTCTTCCATTTTGGGGTATTCTTTAGGATTTATGGTTCAAAGCTTTCATCTTCAAGTCTATGAGAGCATTTTAGAATAAAGAATTTGATATCCTTGCACAGTAACCTCAGCAAAGCTTCAAAAGCATCACCGCATATGAAAATCACACAAGGTTAAAATTTAGATAATCCCTATATTTAGGATCACAATTTTACAAAACATTACTTGCTTTTGGTTTGTTTTTTTTTTTTTTTTACAACCTTACATGACCATCTTTGTGTCTTACAGCCAGCAGAAATGTTTCCCAGGAAGAAAAATTGAGAGATTTTCTGCCATGTGCATCAGCAAACCACCAGAAAATGGTGTTTTTTGAATTATATTCTGCCTCTGAGTTCACTGTATCATCACTGCAGTTTTGCAAGTTGCAAGCAAAAGGCAGCCAGAAAGGAAATACCCAAGTAAAGCTGATCCAATTCTTGTTCAGCTGCAGGAGCATTCAGAAACCTCTCTCCTTACTTTTTTTTAATGTGCTATATTTGGTCAGCACTCTGAAGATGGCTCCCATTGTATCCTGCCCCATTCAGACTCTGCCACACCATTCCAGCACTGACAGTTCTCATCTCCACGTTCACTGGGGGTATTCTCTGGAAAGAAGCAGATTCTCCTCTTTGGAAACATCTGCTTACACTTCATGTCATTTCCCTTCTGCCACATCTCAGTAATGAGCTCTTTTAAGACTTTCCTGGAGAATGGGAACAGGTTGGTAACAGCAAGTTAAAAAAAAAACGAAAAAAAAAAACCAAAACAAACTCAGAATTGCATCTGTGAAGGGGTTTTTCCCCAGCTGCCTTCTGCTTTGGGTCTCCATCCCAAATCCATGGAAGGCAGTGAGAAGACTCCCACTGAGTTTGCATCAGAACTCAAGAGACTTCTGAGGAGGGTATATTGGGAGGATTTTTGGTGATGTTTATGATGCAGAAAAAAAAGAAGTGCAGGAGATGGTGACCTTGCAAACCCTGGCCATGGTGAGCAGCCCCTCCTGGGCAAGCACCCAGCTCTCCTCAAGGCCTTTATTTGCCTAAGCCCCACACACATTAAACATTCATAGCTGGACTGTTAGAGACAATGAAGTTTTGTGCCATCCTCTTGTTTTCTAATATTGTCTTGATTTAAATTATGTGTGGAACAAAGGAAATAATATTTTAGAAGAGGAATGAAAGCATAATACAGGCACATATAAAATTTGGTTACAGATAGAATTTAAGTAGGTGGAGTAACTTTTCTTATGAAGAAATACTGCAGCTAGGGAGGGTGTTTTGTGTAATACCCCAGAGCTTGGGATTTGATTTAAAAAGCCTTTTGGACTACCTTAGATCTCAAAATGTAGAGAAAACCACCAAGAGAATGTGTCTCCTTTTTTTATCTATTTAAAGCATTTCCTTCATATTATCCTCATAAAACCGAGATTTTGGTGAGAAATAACAAGTGCATACAAACGAAGCAGATTCTCTGAGAGAAGCAAAACCCCCCAAAAAACCCTTAATCAAATCAAGACCTGGAAAGAAAATGCAAGCAGCACATATTCCTCAGTATTTCCTGGAGCAGTATTTAGTGCTGAGGCATTTTGTGTCTCTAATCTGAGCTCAGGAGCAGCAGGTCCCAGCTGGATTCACCTGCCTGTCCTGACAAAGCAGCTGAATGTTGCAGAGAGCAGCCAAGGAAGGGGAGTGTTCATGGGCTGCTTCATTCCCAGCTCACCCACAGACTTGTCCTGACAGCAACCTGTCAGGGAATGGCTGACATCAGTATTTGTCTCCAAAACTACTCTGGGATTGACTTAAAAGGACACTGGATAGCTGGTAGGGAGCACAGCCTGGACAGGGAACATCACTCTCCCTAAAAGCTGGAGGCTGAATAGCAGTAAAATACAGAGAGGGCATTGAATTTGTAATTGTGTCCAAGTACACACACACACACACACAGAGAGATGCAAACCTTGGGGCTCATCTTTGGGGTTTCCACCAGGTTCCCACTAAAAAGGGCTGCTAGGAAGGACTTGGGAGCCACTGGAGTCCACAAACAGCACAAAGTTTTTGTAGCATTTGTCTGCGTTATGAAGAAAATATACTGAGTTTCTCATGAAACAAAGGAAAGAGCTCTTCTATTCCTCTTTTTGATTTTTGGTTTTTTTTTTTTTTTTTTTTTTTTTTTTGTGTTTTTTTTTTTTTTTTAAACACTCCTAGTTTCCTTCCTTGAGCCTGTAGACCTGAAGCACCTTAGGAGCACTGCTCCTTAGCCCTGCCTGTGTGCAAGGGAGGCACGGATTAAATCCAGCAGAGATGGAGCTGAACATGCTGCCTGACTCCACAGAGGAGCCTTCTGGTTCCCCTGGGATCTTACTTTAGAATGTCATATTTTCAGGTGATATTTAATCAGTCACCATCCATAAGAAAACACCTCTGCTCACTGATTTTTTTTTTTTTTGTTTAACACTGAAGTGTCCCTGTACTGAGCATGGAACAAACTCTTCTGTGATGCTTGCCTGAGTTTCAAATGTCTGGACGTGCTCTGTGTGTGGCAGGTGAAGCTCACCAGCCTAAATATTGCAAATACAAAGGATCAGTCTCACCCTTTGCACTGCAGTCACCACTGCTGTCACAGCAACTTGGCCCCATTTATTTGAAATTTAAAGAGTGGATGTAAACCTGCTGCCCCCAAGACCATTTCTACGTGCTCCAGTGACTCCACTGGGCAGTTTGGCAGCAGAGGACCACATTGAATTCTTAGTTAAAATTCACAGGAGTTATAGTTTAACACTGCAAGGGATGGACTGCCTGTGTAAGGGAACCACAGGAGCAACCAGCCTAGGCTGAGGTTTTTTATCAACTCTGATTCCATGATTTGAACTTACTTGGTTTCCTGAGATGGTCTAGAGCTCATAGGCAGTCTATTACTCTGTCTTGGCTGACAAGAGGTAACATCTAAAGATACATGACCTTGGTTTCTTGCTGTCTTGGAAACATAATAAGAACCCTAGCACGTTGGAAGTAATACTTTTTATTGAAGTTCCCTACCCCATCTGCAGTTATGGCCATGTTATGTGCTATGCCACAGTAATAACTGAAACACATCAACATGAACTTTGCTGGAAATAGCTCCAGCACAGCCCTGAAAGCCATTTCTTCAGGTGAATGAGGTAAAGAGAAACTTTTCATCTCCAGGAACATATGAGCCTTTCTAGTGCACTTCAAAGCTTGGCCAAGTGGAAGGCAGGAGCTGTAGCAAACTGCTGTGGAGTCTGTTTGGAAGCTGACTCCAGCACAGGAATTGAAATAAATGAATTTGGCATCTAAAAGGAGGTTTTGTGGAGTCAACGCTTTCCAAGCAGAGGACAGGGAGAGATTTGGCAAGGTTGGTGCATACATTATTGACATTTTAATGTCACAAAGGGGTAATCCCAGGTCTAAGTCTGAGCCAGCTGAACCTGGAGTGGTCTTGAAGCCCACCCTTCTCAGGTGTGGGGCTGAAGTGGTGCTGCAGTGGCAGCCTGTGTGGGTAGGGCACTGTTAGAGACTGTCAGAGAACACACACATGCCAAATAAACACCCCTCCCTTTTTGTACTGACCCGTGGTTTTCTGCATTCCCCCTACCCACCCACCAAAATAAAGCTTTTCTGTGGATAGCTGACAGAGAACGAGCATGGGAATGTTGAGAAAGGAAATAATTTGTGGCTGCTTTTGGTTGTTCAAACCTAAACATTTTTTTTAAAGGAATCATTCCGAAGTGGAAATCAATGATGGTTGGCATCATTCTCAGAACATTGCCTTGGGACACTGAAGTGCACAAATGCTTTGCTGATATTTTGGACACAGTGCAGAAGAATTTTCCAAGTGATTTTCCATCTCCCAGGAAAAGAAAATATTGTATTTTCCTATTTGCATTTGGACAACTATTTGTATCTTAAAGCAAGTATCTGGAAAACATTCATGCCTGCAGCATTTTTAAAATTAATAGCAGAGAAGGAAATACCACTGGCAGCCTAGCAGAGTTTTATCTGCTGGATTTGCTAAGAATGTGATACTCAGTGTAAAGAAAGTCTTGTTTCCTTATTTGTGTAGGGATCAGAACCGTTGTCTTTAGCTTTCTTTTCTCCTGACAATTTGTTCCTGTAATCTCCTTATGTTCCTACATTAAAACCTTTGGCTAAATTGAGAGGTAGCTTAACTGACAATTTAAGCTACACATTAGTAAACAAAGCAGGAGGCAATGGAACAAGTCACCCCACAAAGAGAGAAAAACAGTGAACAAAAGGAATCTCTGCTGCTTCCCCTACTTTTTATTCTTTTTGTTTTTTTTTTTTAAAGTGTCCTGCAACATCTTTCTTCCTCCATTTCCAAGTTACATCTGCTCACACAAAGATCATGATATGCAAAGTAGTTTGTACCATGGTTAGGTCTGTTCTAAGGAGATAATAATGGATATTAATCAGTGGCAAGCAGGGGAACTGCGTGCCTGGAGGACACGGAGAGCCTGAGCACGTCCAGGGGAGTGAAACAGCACAGTCTGAGATGGACCAAGTGACCTTGTCTGGGGGCACACAGAGCTCCTCAGAACAGCTCAGCATCAGCTGAAAACATCTCCTCCAGGTGCCAGATGTGTGGTGTTACAAAAGCCTAACTCAGAAATCCCCCAGCGGGCAATTCCAGGTCCCCCCTTCTCAGAAACGGGGGGAGAAGAGAAGAGAAGAGGCAGAGCAGCTCAGGGATCTTCTCAGAGAGCATTCCCTGTTTCTCTGAGGAAAGATTGTGGGCTGTAACCAGCACAGCTGATACTGTACTTCAACCTGTTTGCTGCAAGAACATCAGGACTGCCTCACCTGGAGCTAGAGCAGCACCACCAAGGTGCTCTGTTCTTCAGGGAGGAAGGGGCTTGTGGAAGGAATAATTCCAAAGCCCCAAATGAGAGCCCCAGCTCCTTGGCTAGGACATTTTCCCTGCTTTTCCCCCTCTTCATCACACCATCCAACAAAGTGTCTCACCCACTGACTGTCTGGAAGATGTGATAAGTTTGATCAGGAAAAGAAAAATTTCTCCCCCAGCTCCATTAAATTCTGTGGGTGTCCTCAGTGAAGATGATCTTTGGACAGCAGCAGAATATATGATTGCAAGCAGGCAGTAATTTTATTACACAACTGCCCAATAGCACTTCTCTGAAATATTTTGAAGTTCTGTGGCATGGAGAAATTCAGCATTTTTTAAAGCAGTTTAAACCATAAAACAGAGTAGTAACCAGCAGGGGAAAATAAGAAGAGCTGTTCCTTCAGAATTTTTGAGTGATTAGAATAATTTTCAACCTTTTCTGTGCATGATCTATTATTTAATCTCCTGCCTTACTTCATAGCAGCAAACAACAATCTATTCTAAGCTCCTATTTTCCTCCATTATTAGAGAATTGCTCTCTAAAAGAATGGATTTTTGCAAAATGCTGCTGTAAGAGAGAAGAGAAAGCAGGAGCAGCTCCAAAAAAACTTCAGATGGCTGTGCCAGTCCTTCTGCTGTGCCATGTCACTGCTGCTGTCAAGAATATTCCTCACCTTGAAAGCCAAATCAAAGAGAATTTTAAAATAAGGAGTAAAATTGGAACACTAAACATGTAGAGGTGAGGAAAGTGGGATCTGCTCCAGTACTTACTATATTCTTTCCCATGTTTGTGTTACTGTGAAATAAAAATCAGTAAATGCTCCAACTGCAATTTATATCAGCGGAAAAAGGAGAGGAACAATCAAGTTTCTACAATTTTTTTTTTTACTTTTATCACATAACATGGGCTAACTACTGTGCTTTTTCCCCCTCACTAAATCTCTTTGTAAGGTTATCTTAAGGAGTTTCCCCCCCTCTTTATTTGAAGAATGGAATACAAAGGATGAATTCTGTTTCTAGACAGATTTGCTCAGCAAAATTTTCTGATTTCTGTTTCTATAGTTTCTTTTCATTGTATTAGCAGTTTCTTTCCCCACACAGCTCTTGCTAATAGAAACTTGCATTAACATGTTGCTCATTGGGCCCATAAGCAGATTGACATGCAGGGTGTTAAATAACTACTAAAGGTCCTGTAAAAATACATTTAGCAGGCAAGAATGGGTTTGAATAAATAACAACCACATAAAAATGGCAAAGATTATTCTGTATTCCTCTTCCTTTCACATCTGCTTTTAGATCTCAGTAACTTTCTGAGAAGCTGGGATTGAAACACTGGTGTGACTACAGAGCAGAAAATCTGGAGTAATTTCCCTTAAATCCTTCTGAAAACCACGCTGCTTTTGCTGCTACAGCACAACAACCCCGGGGACGCTGAAAGGGTGCTGCGAAAATCACTGCCCCGTAAAGTCCTTGCTGGCTACTGTTTAGAAAAGGAATTTGTGAAGGAATAAAAGCACTTTTTCACCAGGTTACAAAGAAGGAGAAGGAAGAAATAGTTTCCAGTAGCTGGAACTAAAAGAGGCGAGGAAGTGCAAAGCATGCAAAGAGGGAAAAACCAGAACTCTCTTTTGCAAAAAGGAGGGGGTGATGACTAAAGGCATTCAAGAAAATACTTCTACCCCAGCCACAGGAAAGATTTGTATATAATCAACTTCTGTTTGCTGCAGAGCAGTTGCTGATGTATTTTCATGCGAGCTGATGTTGTTTTCCCTGCTTGAGTGGCATAGCAATAATAAATACATTTATTATTCATTAAATGCCTTCAAAATATTTTAATATGCCTCAGCATTTCCAAGGTGTTCAAATCACAGCAGTACAACACCCTGCTCACATAATTTGCTGCCTAAACAACTGAATATTAAAGTTTGTAGTTTAAACTTTCTGAGTGCACTTTTTCAGACAGAGTGGAGAATAACATTAGGTGTCTCAAGTCAAACCCTTAAAAAGAAGATTTTCTCTTAAAAAACACATCTCACCCACCCATCCCCCCTCCAAAAAAAAAGAAAAGAAAGCTAGCATTATACACAGCTCAGTTCTCCCATATTTTAAAACAGGGTTCATAAAATTCCCCAAGCTCAGAGGGCATCAAATGAGGGAAGGGATGTTTTTAAGGTAAAGGCAGAACAACAGATAAATGCTGTAGTATGTGCATGCATTTTTTGGTGTGATTTGGTTTGATTTTTTTTTCATTTACATACACAGAAAAAGAAAACAGGAAGGGAACAAGGAATCAAGATTCAGTCTGGTGGTTTTCTTTGCTTGCTGTTTGGAAGCAAGTCTTCACATTGCTGACTTTGCTGGCCACAGGGTCCCAGGCTGTATTTGCATGATGGAGAGCTCTGCATAGCATTTCCTGAGTGCCACTGCATGCCACAGCAGATGGAAGGTGATTTATGGACTTCATTGTTTATGGGGATAAATGAGGAGAGAATCATGCCTAGATCACTGTGTCCCAAATAATTCCTTAAGGTTATCCAGTTTGCACAGCTCTGTCTTATGTTAAGTTAATGCCAGGAAAAAAAAAATAAATCAGAATAAGGGGAAGTGAACCACTGAAGCAGAATGCACAGGGAATGTACCAAAGCACATAGTTCTTATTTATCTATAGCTGAACCACATCAACCAGGGAGAAGCTTCATTCCCAGTCACTGCTCAGAGCTTCCAGTAAAACACTCCCAGAATATTTTATTGTCACCAAGTCCAGCATTTGGTGAACTTTATCTACAATTACAGTCTGGCAACGTGTAGGGCGTAAGCAAACGAATCTGAAAGCTAAATAGTTTTTCTTCTTAAAAGATTAGCACTTGAAACATCTAACAGCAGTTACCAATGTTGTGTCCTGTGAAATACAAAGAGAGAAATCACTCAGAGACCTAAAAGCAGCCTGTGATACAATGAGCAATATAAATGAGACTCTCAGCCCTTCCAGCAGCCTGGAGATGACTGCTGCCATTCTGGAAAAGGGATCAGAGACACTGGAGACATGACCCTGCATGACTGAAACTGGCAGTAACCTCTCACCAAGATGCAAAATGAGGCTAAAAATGAATATGTGAGTCCACTGGCATGGGTGTTATTTACTGCATGTGTCCCAAATAAGAATGGGGAACTCCAGGTGCCCAGAGGATGTTTCCCAAAGGTGTGGCCTGTGCTGTCTTCTGAGTTCTGACAGTGACAGAGCTGCCATTCATGAACTTCAGCACATCCCAGGAGCCAAGGCTGTTTCTGTCATTTGCTAACATCACTGCAGTTTGAAACTTAAAACTTGCTTGTTACAACCCTGGCCAATGACTTATCACAAGAACTCTTGCTTTCACACCAATAAAGTCAGGCATTGACAAATTTCTTGGTTTTTAGGACAAACCCTGCTGAAGGGGTTGTGTGAGGCTGTGGTCTCAGTCAGTGTGGAATACTGACTTTACCATTCAGATCCAAAATTAAAAAGTGCAATTAAATGCTCTTGAAAATGTCCCATGCTAGGAAGAAAAGCCTTCCAAAATAGATTTCTATCTACTTGGTCCAAGTCCATGGTTATTCAATGTTTCTGTAAGCAGTAGTGGTTTTGTCCTGCAAGGGAAATACCCATTGATTTGAGTTTCTAATGACTGCTAGGTCAGGCTTCCTATATATTTGCTTAATTAATTTCTCTGACCTTCCTTCCCTTTAATGATGGATGGGATCCTTTGGGATGACAAACATCCATTTTAGCAGCTGTGTGGATGTTAGTGTGAAGCACCTGTGATGTCAAAGGCTTTGTATTCATTTACTAAGCAAGTTACTTTGAGCCTTTTTTTAAATAATATGCATGGTCAGCACAGATTTATGATTTGTTTTTTCCAGCTTAATCTCATATCACTTACCACATGGATTTAAAATAATTCATATGCATTAACCTACAGGAAAGAGATTGTTACTGTTTCTTGGGCTATGAGGAAACCATCTGAACTCCTGGGAGGATTTCAGATAAATGCATTAAAGTTGAAAAGTTCCTTCCTTCTTTAATTAGCAATGCTTCAATTTTCTGCCTCAACATTCAGTAATAAAGCTGGAGACTGGGAGAATTGCCATGTCCAGTACAGAGACTGCAAGGTACAGGCAATTCCAGGTGCCATCCAGCAAACCAAGCACATACTTTAAACCTGACAGTATTAGCTGGACTTAGGTTAAAAGTCAAAGGCATAGGAATAAATTGGTTCTTGAATCCTTCCTAGAAACCCCTGCTCTCATTCCAGTCTTAGCTGGTTCGAGCAGGGAGCTGCTGACACCAAGGTTGTGGGTTCCATCCCCAAATGGACCATTTACTCAAGAACTGGACCCAATAATCCCCATGGATTATTATATCATACAATATATAGCTGTATATTATATACTATCTTGTCCTGACTGCTTTATTCTCAGGACTGCCCTCAGTACCTATTTAAAGCCAGGCATGTGCTTAAATCCTTGCATGAAAATTGCATTCAGATAAGTGATCTAAAATTAAAGAATCAGCCCAGCTCTTGTATATTTGCAAATCAAATTTGTTTTGACAACAGGTTAACATGAGGCACAGATGAGACACAGAGCCTGGAGCAAGATGGGTTGTGTGATTTAGGGCTCTGCAATTAAAGGACAAGGCCCAGAGATTTGCTGCCTTTCAAATGTGGGTGTTCAGGTTCTGCCAGGACTCTGCTGTCTGTGTGCCTGCCAGTGAACTGGAGCAGTTGCCATGCTACTTCATGGAAAGTTATTTATTAAGTCAGTGGTTTATTTAGTGTATTTAAAGAAGGTGGGATAAATCACTGGGCTGGCCACAGTGATTATGGTGTTGTTATTTCTTTTTTAATTAATATTGAGCAACCTGTACTGCAGCCAACTTCAAGACACTTCAGAAGTGCACTCCTCATTCTCTGGCTGGAGAGCAAAACCCTTGGTAGAATAAAAAAAATGTTTTCATTCTAGGACCCTACAGAAAACTACTTTTCCTTGCATATACATATACCTTGCACAGACAGAAGAGACTCTTGATTTTGCTACCTCATCTTACAGGGAAAATACCTTTTTCCCCCATCTCTGAGATAAGAAATATAAGACTCAGCAAAAGATGCAGTCCCAGCTCTGAAGTTCCCACAGAGGAGAAACTCAATTCCTGTCTCTCCATGCTTCTTTAACTCAGTGCAGTATTTACCAGGACAGAGCCAGGCATGGTCCCCCTCACTCTGCTCACCTGGGATAAATGATTTATTTCCACCTGCCCATCCCAAACCATCCATCACTCTCCCCTCCCTGCAGTTTGCCACTGTGCTCACTCCCAGACTTGCTCTGGGTCATTGAGGGGGAAGTCAATATTAACACTTTCAAACTGAGGTGAAACACCACAGAGTTTTTATACCAGAGATTTGCCACTGGGGTAGAGGGAAAGAAATAAAGAAGAGAGCAGCTGGGCACAGTGCCCTCAGCTCAGCCTGTCTGACCACCAACCTCTGCTCTCTAGGAGCTGAACTCGGTATTAACTACTGGAAGAGACTCTTGCAGCTTGCATGGGAGACAGCTTTTGGTGCTGATATACTGCAGCTGCCCCTCTGCTGAGGTCAGTGGGACAGAGGCAGGTGATTATCAGCACCAAGTGATACCCCTGAACTATGGAAAACTCTCTGACACAGAGAAGAGACACCCAGTTAACCCCAGACTCATCCTGGTGTAATACCACGTTGTGTTAGACCCACAACAGAACAGCCTTCAGGAGCTATTTTAATCAATTAAGAACAGTTGGACCCTTTAGCACATAGTTACCATCATCTACTTATTATGCAGTTAAAATGCAATTATAGACAGGAAAATAATGTTCATTTTCCATTGGCCTCGTTTTCCTTGAGTGAACCAAGTCTGCTTCTCATCTGCATTCACAGTCCCAGCTGCCTCCTGACTGAAGCAGATCCTGGAGGCTTTTTATACCCAGTAGCAGTGCAGCAATGCCATATGTAAGGTCAGGGTGTGTGGGGGAGCTGGGATGTCTCCTGGCTCCTGAATTAATAGGCTGCTCCAAGTTCCAGTGCAGAGCCTTTCCCTGGGTGGTGATTCGTGAGGCAGCAAAGAACCTGATCCAGCTCCCAGGCTGTGTTTTTAGGGTCAGAAAAGCGATGCTGCTTCTCAAGCTTAAAAAAAAAAACCGAAGGGAAGATAGTTTTTGGAGTCCCTGCCTATAACAGAGCAGGACTCTGAGGCTATTAATTATCCAAGACTGGTGGTAAACTAGAAAAGGTGAATGTATAGGGAAGGAGTTTTCCTAAAAATATATATAAATTGCAAACCATTACACTTCCACTGGAAGAAGAAAAATTTGCAGACAGGGCAAGGCTCAAGAACTCCCAAGCCCACAAATGCTTGTGTTCCCTGAATGTCATTGATGCAAGTCACTTGCTGCCATAATTAGCTTTGTCAGAAGACCTGAAATAGAAGGGGGTGGAGAGGAGTCCCTGCAGCATCAACTGACGGGGCCCTGGACCAGGCTGGGGTGTAGTGAGGACACCCCAAATTTCTTAAAAGCAGATCTGCTTTCCTTCCCAGCTACAGCATTTACAGTGTCCTTTGATGGACAGATAAGCATGGGCTGGCCACGTTTCACCAGCAGTCTGCTCCACAGTTTCAAGGTTATATTTATAAGAAACCTGCCAAATGCTTTAATTGGTGTCCACTGCAGTAGGTCAGCAAGGGGAAAAAAAAATAAATAAATCAAACAAACCCACCCCAGGGCAGCATTCAGGAAACTACTTCATAGGAGAAGTTTTGAGTTGGGACAAAACCTATCAGACTTCTGGAAGACTTGCTTTAAGCTATACCTTCAGTGGATGCCAAAGGAATAATTTGGATACTGTTCTTTGTTGTCAAGTGTAGGTTTTTAAGCTGCTACTATAGCATTTAAACACTTCCTATTAAATATTGCATATCAATAGAACTGGCTATATCAAATGGCAGATAATTGCTGGCACTTACTTTTCAAAGTCAAAACTCTGCTTGAACTTCCCTTTGAGAAAATTAGGGTTTTATTAGCTGGCAGAGGAGGGGAAGTGATTCCAAGGGCAATTTGGCTTGGGAATGCAGTGTTCCCATCAGAGCATCCTTTCTGGCAGTGAGGCTTTCCTCAGAGAAAAAAATTCAGCAGGGTTTCCTGAGGCTGTTTAACTCTCAGGCCTGATTTTATGGAAGGCTTGGAAGGTGCTGGGATGGTACCTTCAGACACGTGGACCCAGCAAGGCACAAACCCCACTGTCTGTCTCACTGCACAGTCAGAAGTGAGTCAGTGTGTGGAATGAATAAAGGTTGAGGGGGAGGAGGTCTGAAGTTTGTGTTTGTCACAGCTCTGCACAATATGGGAAGTGCCAAGTGTGGGCTGCCAGCCCATACATCCCACTGATTCCACAGAGGTGTCTGGGAAGCACAAAGTTTACTCACTGAGGATCACACTCTCTCCTCAGCCCAGACCCACCAGATGTCCATGGAAATGGTGCTGCCCTTGATTTTCCTGCTCTCGAGGGACATTTACCACAAAAATAATGAGTTTTTGAGTTTTTTACCACAAAAATAATGAGCTGAGTTTTGGTGAGCCCCGAAGCACTGGGTTAAAGTGAGGCAGGCAGAAGTTTCTAGCTGCCCACGATCTGCCTGGTTGGAGTCAATGCAGTTTTTATGAGGCATTTTATTATTAAAATAATTTCTCTAGAAACCAACCCTCCCACTGGCAGTCCAGCATTTACAAAACTAATTTAGTTGAAGGGTGCTAGCAGCCATGTAAATAGAAGCCAGACATTTTTCTCTGCTAGGGGAAAGTCATTCAGAGAGAGGTACCCAGCCATGCACAGGCCATATTTTAACATTGCTATAAAGAGCTATTTCCTAGCTGAGAGCTGTATATCTCACTGCTTTCAAAAGGTTTGCAGTGCTCCTTCAGCCCAGGAAGGAGCCTGAGGCAGCTGTGGCACACGAGCCCCGTTGTTTACTCCGTGTATCACTCCAGGGCTGCTGACCTTGTTAACACCACACACATCAGGCTGGGTGTGAGCAGGCTCCCCACCTCCTTCCTGCTCTCCATCTGCTTCAGCCACCAGCCTACACAGGACTTTCCTGCTTCAGGCTCGGCTTATTTACAAGGATTAAATTTTATGGCAATCTCGGGCTGCTTTCCACTGCTGCCCCACCTGAGAGCTGGGGGTGCTGTTGGGACAGTGACATACAGGGATGGGGATGCTGCAGGAAATCTCCATTTGCAAAGTTCAGTTTGCAGAGCAGAGCAAGAGGAGGCAGAGCCCAGATTTACAGATTGTGGGGCAGTGTTGGAGGTTTCTGCTGTTAAAAGAGCTTCCCTGTATCTTTGCTTAACATATTATTCTCAGTTAATAATTAGTTTCAGTAGTTCAGAAAAATGGAAGAAGTCACAGGATTTTATTTGCCTTCCTTTGGAAGTGTTAACTCCTAAACTCAGCTAGAATTGGGGTCTGTGATTCCCTGTTACAGGTGACATGAACAATCCTGCTCTAAACAGACAACCTGAAACCAAACACAGCTCCTTGCCTTGTCCTGCCAGGGATAATCCCTGGGGCTGTGTGAGCTGCCCCTGCACCAGCCCTGAGCATCTCACACACCTCTGTGTGCCAGGCTGTACCTACACAGAGGCTCCTACCCAAAAAGGGAATGCCAGGGTTCTTTAGGACAGAGGGAATGGTTTTCCCCCAGCCACTGCATCCAGATAATTCTTTGTCTTAATCTGCAGTGACATGGGAGAAGATCTGAGGCTTTGTTATGTTCTGTGAATCAGAATTGCTGCAGAACTGGGCAAAACCAGTTGCCCTTGTTTGCCTTCTAAGAGAAGGCTGATGCTGAACCACGGTGGAGTTAGAAATCTCCTTCTGCCTCTTCACTGCCCCCCTCCTCAATCAAAGCCCTGTTTTAAGAAGTCTGACTGGCACTGGCACATGAGCAGCAGCATCTTCTGATGGAACAGCACCAGGCAGAACTGCAGCTGGGCTGAACTGAAAAGCAAGGGCTGCTTTTGAGCTCAGTGTCCTGTCCTTCCAGATGCTCCAGGCTCAGCTGCAGCACACTGAACCTGTGGGAGATCTGGAGTCATTCCCTACCATGAGGTCTCATCTAGAAGACCTTGCAGGGAAAACAGTCCAAGGGGAAAGAAAGAAAACTTAGTTAAAAAAAAAAAAAAAGAAAAAAGAAAGAAAATTCAGTTCCAGCTCTGCGTTTCCACATTTATAAAAATTTGCCTTAGAAAAAGCTAATTCTGTATTGAGTCATGACTGCAGTCCTGTTAATTCCTGTCCTAACATAAATCTTCACACAGAAGTACACCAAATGAGGTAGGAAAATATAGTTAATCCTGATGGTGTCATTGTGCCCTGCTCCCTGCACAGCTTTGGAGATCACTGGCTGGATGCTCTGCACCGAGCTGGGAGCCTGGAGAGAGGCTGCTCAGGGGTAATTGTTTCCCTCTCAGCCCACACAGATGTGGGGATGTAATTCCTCTCTGTTAGATGTATACTTGCCTCTGGCCCAAAGTCAACTGTACTGCAAAAAACCTCTCCATCACCTGCATTTGCAATTAATTAAACTTCCAAGAGTGTGGGCATAAAATGAGCCTGTGACAATAAAGAAATAGCAGCCATGGACAGGCAGAGACCCACTGGGACACATCTCACCTCATTATTCATGGGACTGAGCTGTTTGAGTTTAGTTTCTTTTCATGCATGAAAAACTTTTGAGGAATCTCATTATTGCACTGAATATAAATATATTCAGTAAATATAAAGAGACAGAGTTAAACTAGAAGCAAAGCTCAGTGCCTGGTTTTAGAAGTGTTAGAGCTATATTACTGACAGATACAAATAGAGGTTGAAGCTGAAATTGGATCAGATCTTAAATACCTTCTCTTTTCTTAAGTGGACTTTCCAGAGGCAGCCCAAAAGCATTAGCAATGCAAGAAATAAGGACCTGCTGCTGGACCAGGCCAGTGGTCTGAGGGGAGATGCTCATTAGGGACACTGTATTAGCCTGGCCACATTTTCCAGCCCATCCTCCAGCACCCACAACTCCTCTGAAAGGAAACCACAGGGAAGAACTCTGGTTTGTGGTTTCAGGGTCTGTTTCTGGACCTGTTGTCTGTAATTCATCCAGTTCAAAAAGCCTGCTGGTACTGTCTGCAGGCCCCTGTGGTAACAAGTTTGGGAAGTCACTACCTGCTAAATAAAGAAATCCTGTTTTCTATTACAAGCTGGTTGTCTACTAGCTCATTGAATGCCCCCCAGTTTAACCCATTTAAAAAAATTGGTAATTTTTTTTTTATTGTGAGGAAACAATTTTCTCATTCACCTGGTCTGTGATTTTTTTGTATCTCAAACATGATTGCTCAGCCAGCTTTTCCCCATCTTCTTCAGACACTTACAAAGCAACTAAAGATTGTCCCTTTGACCATTTTAGTTATCCTGAAGAAAACTCCCCTATGGCACTTATCTATCCCTCAAACCACAGTGATCCCAGTCCATAAAAAACCAAAATAATAAAGGCAGCTACAAGGGGGAAAAGAGCACTTCAGAAGTCAGTGTGATCCCTCCAAGGGAGAAAAGACCTTCCAGACTGCTGAGTCAGTCCAGGCAAGCCCTCGTGGCTCCCTGTACTTTGGGTTCACTTAAAAATGTTCCTTGTGGCTAATGGTGCATTAATGAGGTATTGGCTGTCTGGGACTGCTGGGTGCTGTGCCAGAAACAGTCTTTTATAAATTGAACATGTACAAAGGTTCTGGCAGTCTGATTCCCAGTGACCCACTGACAAGCTACTGATCTAGCTGAAGATGTGGAGATGGAATGTAATTGCCCACAATCTTTTTAATCAAGGACTACCCTTGCAGTAATGTGCTGCAGTGACAGAGAAAACAACACCAGGCTGTAACACGTCTGGAATCAAAGCTCTTTGCAGTGCAGTCTTAATTAAAGAGTGTTTCTGACTACAAGTTTTATAGAAAAGTCAACGAGCTTCCAGCTGAGGAAAGGACCTTTCTTGATGCAATGAAAAGGCTGCATGAATCCTTAAAGTGTGTATGTGAGCACAGGATCAGAAAAAAGTCTGTGTGGAAGCCCAGGTGGCACTCAGGCTGTGGGTTATACTTGGGAATATCATCAATACAGTCTGGCATGAGAGGCAAGGAGAGAATGAAAAGGCATCAGCCACCCCCAAAACCCCAAGCACAAGCAAAGCTCTGGCCAAAGCCATCACCAGTATGGATCAGGGATGCTGCATTGGAGCCTGGCCTGGAGCAGCCCCCAGGGCATGAGGATTCACCTAAAGGTGATGCAAGGAAGATGCCCCAGAAATGACAACCAGGGTGATCATCATTGGGTGGCTTTTCACTACTCAGACAGCCTTCAATGTCAGGCTGTGCTGGTGATCACTAAATTGGGGCTCTGCCCACCTCCTGCTGCCAAAGCCCAGTCACAAACAGGCCCATTTTTTTGCCATTCTCAGAGATAATTTTTGTCTGTTCTCTGTCTTTGATTAGGCATAAGCTGCATTTTACACCCATCCATCTGGCACTTCTCATAAATGCATTCTACAACTAAAAGATGCTTTACATTTACAGGTTTAATTTGTCATCCCTCTGTATAATCACATTATAACAACCTGCCACAGAGGCCTAGTTTAACAGGATTTCATAGAATCACAGAATGGTTTGGTTTGGAAGGGACTTTTATAGGTTATCAAGTTCCAAGCACCCTGCAATGTGTTGGGACATCTTTAATTAGATCAAATTGCTCAGAGCCCTGTTCAACCTTAGCTTGAATATTTCCAGAGATGGGGCATCCATTACCCTCTCTGGGTAACCTGTGCCTCACTGTAAAGATTTTCTTCCTTAAATCTAATATAAATAGACCCTGGTTTAGTTTAAAACCATTACCCCTTACCCTAACACCACAGGCCCTGCTAAAAAGCTTCTCCCCATTTGCACAGCCAGCCTTGATGCCAAAAAACAGCCTTGGGCACATTTGATTTACTGCAATAGATATTGGCCACATGTCCTGGGAAGGACAAGAGACAGAGACCATGAGCAGCTGGGGCTCAGACTCAGGATCCTGACTGCTCCTTGCTCATCTCAGCAATGGGCCATTCATCCTCTCACCCAGCCTCCCCTGGTGACATGCCAAATTTGGAGGCTGCTATATTTGTTACCTACCTACAGAACTAGAGGCTAGAGCTCAATTATCCTTAAATTCTTATCAGGATCCTTCACTCCAGCCAGGGCTGTCATGGAAAATGTAATGCGTGTCCTGACTCAAGGTTTTGGTTCATTTGTAATAAAAATCATCTGGCCTCTCTCTGGAGGAAAATGCAATCCATCCCTGCTGGGAGACAGTGGAAAATATAGTTTATGTGGGTGCCAACTGGATCCTCATCAGAAAGAATCTTTTGTGCAGTGTTCACGTGCAGAGCTGTACAGAAAAGGGGGGCTGAAAACAGGAAGGTTTTCTGTGCTGTTGAGCTGTTTGGCTGCTCACACTGGTTCCAGATGGTGCTGGAGGCACTCAGTGCCTCTGGAAATGGGCCAACTTTCATTCTCCCAGTTCTTATAGTAGCAAGAGAAAAACTGTTCTCTTGAGAAAAGAAAACAGGGAAAAACTGGTAATGAGATTTCTGCTTCTCCTGTTGGCAAATTACAGCTGAAATTAGATAACATGCTGCAACAATTCTGGCTTTCCAGCTGGAGAGGGAGAGAAGCAGGGAGCTGCTGTGGGTGTCCCACCCAGCACAAGGCTCTGCTCCCTGAAACAGCCCTAACCCAAACTCCCTTGGATCACCTGAGGCCCCTCACTTTTCACTTCAGATCTTCAATTATTCTTTCCTCCTATTCCTCGTACCAGTGAGGAGAGATAAATCTGTTTAAGTAGGGCTGGTTTTTACCATTGTTTTCTAAGGGTTTCTCATCCCTACCCAATAACAATTCTGGGCTCTGGGGCTGCTCCTCCTGGGGGTCCCTTTTCACCCCATGACCTAGAAACAGATGCTGACAGTGTTCAACCTCATGTCCTGCTTTGCAGTCAAGTCCTTATTTCTGCTGCATCTCAGGGTTAATCATTCACTCTTCAAGACCCCTTTACAAGGTTTTTTTTCCCAGTTTGAGATAGGGTGTGGCTCAGCTGGCATCACAGCCCTGGTTAGATCAGCAGGAAGAATGAGAGCAAGAGCACAGCAGGTTTTGGGCATGAGCACAAGCCACAGCCACCCATCCTCAGCATCCCCTGCAGACCAAAGCAGCTCAGAAAAGGAACAGGCAGAGCAGTGCCTTTGATGAGAACCCTGTGTGGAGCCTGTGTCCTTCTGTCTTGTTTTGAGCCAAAACATGCTCTGGACTTGGAGCTTCATTTTTGCTGACGTTTAATCGATCAAATCCCTCTCCCCACAAATTTCTGAAGTATCTGAGAAAAGTCTGTGTTTAAAAAAGTGTATGAATTAATTATCAGTATGGATTAATGAGTGCCTGCAGTTATTACAATGGCAAAGCCACCTGTAACTATTTTGGATGTTTTACACCTGACTTATTTAAAATTTCTTGCACGATTTTAACTTGTCATTTGAAATAAGTGATTCAGAGGTGAAGCAGGGCTATATGATTTCTTTCTGCCTACATTTGTGGCAGTTCTACAGGTATAACCCATCTAATTTGGTGAGAATTCATCCACATTTTTCCTCAATTGGAAAAAACATTGATACAGCCTCAATCTGATCTGTATGTAGCTTTTCAAGATGAAAGGGCAAAAGATGTGTCTCAGAGGTATCCTGCAAGTTAGAGCATACTGGACATCACCACCACAAGGTAATATTTATGTAAAGAGGAGTTGCTGTTCTACCTTGAAATGAGCCTTTTGTTTTTGTAAAAAAAAAAAAAAAACCAAAACAACCAAACAAAACAATAAAAAAAAATTCAGAGCAGTACAGAAAAATATGGGTCCTTTTTCCTCCTTGTCAGCTTTGCTGCAGTGAAAAATTTCTCCATAGCTTTGCTTATAATTCTCCTGGCTAACAGTCATTGTTTCATTTATAGAATAACTGCCAGGACCAACAGGCATGTTTGTCTCCTTTCAGAGGATTTAAATAGCAGAGAGTTCAAAAAGCAGATACTCCATTAAAATGAGTTTATATCATATCTACTCAGACCTTACAAGCCTCGGCTTTAAAGCCAAAATCCATTTGTTTCTCTAAGGCTCCTTTACATTTGCCACTTGCCTTGATAAAAGGGGATGCACAGAGTGCATCACAGCAGTGATAAGGAAAGCAGCCTCAGCCCCCTTATCAAAACACACCTTGAGTGAAGGATGGTCCTGCTGCAGACAGATGTTCCTCCTCATCTAAACTTTTCACATCACAAGTACTGCTTTGCATTTTCCAGGCATGATCTGCTGAAGGATGGATGTTCCCAGCAGCCCCGGGGTGGGAGCCAGCACTGCAAGGATGGGTTGCACCTGGTTGCAAAATCCCTGCAGCTCTCACAGCACAGCAGAAACACCAGCAGGGACCCAAAGGAATGTCCCTGCAGCAGTCACAGGAGACACAGAGCTCCCTTCCCCAGGGATGAGCCTGCCCAGCCCTGGACAGTACCAGGGAGGGGTTCCAAAATCCCTGAGCTGGGGTCTGAGAGGGCACTGGGTTTCCTTTCTCCTCCTGCTCCCCTCTGGATTGTAAAGCAGCTGCTGCAAAACCAGTCTCATCCTGGATAACCTGTCCTTGTTCATGTCACTTGAGTCCTGTCACTTCCCACCCTCGTGTCCAGCCAGCAGCCCATGAGATCCCTCACTGATCCCACCCCTCTTTTTTTTACCTCTGAACTGCCACTTCCCAGTCTCTGAGAAAGATTCCCAGATATTCCCACCTCAGCAAAGTTTAATCAAGGCTTTTCCACACAGGTTGAGCTTTGGGGGGCCTGTAAGCACTTTTTACTCCAGTTCCCTCAATGGTTCTGAACAGCAGCTTGCTCCCAGCCACACCCTTCTATTTTTTTTTTCTCTTTTGTTAACGAGTAATTCCTCCTGCTCCTTGAAGTGAGTGAGAAATGGTTGTTTGATTCAGGATGCTCTCAAATTATAAGCAGCCCACAGTTATTTTAAGTGTGTGCTGCATCTTTTTCTCAATGAAGATCAATGTTTTTTCTTGCCATGGGGCTGTGTAGGAAGGAAACATTTGTGCAATAGCAGTTTTTAAAACCTTCCCCAGATTGATTTATGTGTTTATTTGTTTTCAACTTTTGGGCACTTGTAAATGATGTCTTTAGTCTTCTGATGGAATACTGGCATCCAGTGATTTACAACTGGCTAAAAGCAAGTGTGTGGAGGGAAGATTATTTGTCTCTTGACTGTAACTGAGGGCTAGATTGAGTAAAGGAGTTTGTATAAACTAAGCTGAGCATGAAGATTTAGTCATTATGTAAAGCAAGAAATAAAATAGTCCAACAACCAAGACAAAATGCCAAACAGTGAGTTAAAAACTAAGATTAAACCTGCCTTCAGGTACACAGGAGAAACTGTGCTTATAGGAAGGCAGAGTTACTGAAATGAAGTATTGATTTTCTGCTGAAAGAATTGTAAGTATAAAAGGACAATTAATTTTTAGACTAAGCTTACAGTGCTATTATTGCTCTCTGGGTGTAGCAGGAAGCTCATCTGTCTGTATCTATCTATAGCATTTGACTCCTGTGCTCAGAGGCAGTGAGTTTTTAATCAAAACTAGATTGTTAAGAATATCAGAGTATGACCAAGCGTCCAGGCTATTCCTTTGCAGATTTGAACTTCAAACTGAAGGTGACTTTGTTTGACAATCACACCCAATGCCCAGCTGGAGCAGCATTTCACCTTCCTTCCTGGCCACTCACCTCTATCCCCATCCCTCAGCAACACCCTGTCCTGCTGAGTCCCCTCATGAGGGATTGGGGCTCATCTTTGCCTTGTTCTTGTCAGCCCTACACCTTAGAACTCCTTCCCACAACAATGTGTAAAAAAATCAGGTTTGTCATCCATCAGGTTTTAAAAGTTTTTCTGGTTGAAATTATTTTGTGTGCACGTAAAAAAAAGAATATTATCCCAAACCAGACTGAAAAAAAAAAATAAGAAAATAATTATTAGTTTTTAAGGCCTGGTGTGTCAGTTCAGATAAATCAAGTAGCTTTGTTTAAACAAATAATCCAGGCCCCAACTAAATACACAGAGCCCTGAGCAGGATCGATTCAAACCTGGCTGCTCTTTCTCTATGATTTAAAACCAGGATTTTTTTTTTGCTCATTTGAGAGGAAACATGGATACAACTCGAGGCTCGAGCACTGCTCTTCCTCTCCTAAACATTCTTCCCGGGAATGTCTGACAAATGAATCCATCCTGTGCCTGGGGCTGCCGCTGGAGCGATTCCCAAGCGCTCCACGAGTCCGTCACGCCCACATCCTGCCTGAGGAGCAATTCTCAATTATTATTTTATTTTTTTTTTTTCTTCTCCAGAGCACCCTGGTGAGAACTGCTTCCAGGTCTGGGTGGAGGTGAACCTGAGCGGAGCCCGGACGCCGTTAAAGCCCCACTGACCGACAAAACTTTTAAAATATGACTGCAGGGAGGATTTTATCTCCACAATGCTGCTATGCTGGGATGTGACAGGCTTCCTACCCAGGTCTGGAAGGTATGGATCTGCTTGCATACATGAAATCCCATCATTTCCCTTCCCTTCCCTCCCTGTACAGCTGTTGTTTTGGGAAAGCAGTATAGAAAAGAGGAAAAAAAAAACAAACCAAGGAATCAAAACCAGAGAATGTTTTGAAATAAATCCTAAGGGTTGAGATGAGTTGAAAGTTGATTAACCAGCACAGGAACCAGCTCTCTGCAATGTATGTGGTACAATATTAGTTTATATTTAAAGTGACAGTGCCAAGGTTGTCAGGTCAGGAAAAAAAAATATAAACCCATGTTTTCTAAAGTATCTTGGAGCTGGAATCAGGTAGGGCTGATTGCAGAATTCAGGCACACTGGTGAGCACAAGTGTTACACAGAGCCTGTAACAGAGCTGGTACACTAATGAGGGTGCCAACATCCTGCATAAGGTCATAAAAACTGAATATATTCTCTCTTCTGTGGCAATCCTTCCTGAAAAGGGCACTGGGACACAAAACAACCAGCAAAGAGCAAATGCTCAGGATGGAGTCTCAGAGATGTACCAGGGTTCTTGGTCCCCAGGCCATGTCCCTGACCCAGCTCCAGGGTCCCCTGACTGCCAGAACAGAGGCACAAAATTCAGGGGAGCAGGGCACCAAAACTGGAGGATTCCAACCCTTCTGAAGAGGCACAGCTGCTGCCTGGCCCTGCCCTCTGCAGCCCTCGAGGAGCCAAGTGCACAGAGGCACTTTTGGTGCTGAATTACTCAGCCAGCACAGCTCCATCCCTGGGTGAGCCTGGGTGGCACCCACATACTCTCAGAGGAGTTAGAGGGGGAGAAACTGCACTGAAACACCCAGGGATTTACAGCAAGACACACACCCAGGACTGTTAAACTGCCTAGTTTGGACCAGGGATTGTCCTTCCTCATCTTTTGGCTTTGTTTAGACCAAATCACATTTTCAACAAACCTGAAAACAATTAAAAAAAAATTACAATTCTACAGCTCATTGCTGTCAAGCTAGGAAAAAGAAAAGTAACTTTCTACAATTCAGCTATTCAGAGAAAACTTGGTCATTCAAGTGTGAAACTTTATAATTGTTTCTGCTGATCTTTACACACCACCC
>VXAC01005610.1:350004-449567 GCA_013399225.1 Rhipidura dahli | reverse complement strand
TCTGTGCCCCCCCCCCCCCCCCCACACAATGCTGTCAACATCAACCCTGCTAGTAAACAAGAGCAAACATCCAGCCAACCAGTTTGCTGCTGGAGAGAGAGATCTAATTGCAACAGCACTGATGGATTTCATAAGCCAGACCGAGAAAAACTGACTGCAAAATCCTTCTGCTCACCTGCACAGCACATCCCCCGGGGCTGGGATGGAGGGCAGGATGTGCAGGCAGAGCATCCAGCCTGGAGCCAATCTGCTTCAACCTCTGAGACACTTCTACAGCCCAGTCTGAGCCTGGCTGTACTGCTGGGCACCAGAGAAGTGAGAAAGGGCACTGGAGGCACTGGCCAAGGAAATGGAAAGGAAGCAGGACAAGTTGTGCAGCTGTCACAGAGATGGAGAGCCCCGAGCGCCTGGCAGAGAGCAGGATGCAGCACATCCGTGGCAATTCCTGGGAGCTGGACCTTCCCAAGAGGAAACAGTCCTGGTGAACACATGTAAATAACTCCTTTTGCATTTGGGGACTGTCCCCAGACACCTGATCTGGAACAGCAATGGGTTCCAGCCACAATAAATAAATAAATCTGGAGACGGCTGCCTCGGGCACAGCCCCGTTCCAGCGCCCTGCTCTGTTCAGCACCAAGGATTCCCCACTCTGCCAAGGCTGCTGGAATGCAGCTGCAGTGACTAACAGCATGGAACAGCAGCAAACTCCTCCTGGCACCCAACCCCCCTGCGACTCACGAGAACACTGTGACAGACCAGGCTCTGCCTTTGCAGAGGAGGTTTCCACCCTGACAGTGCTGGGGCACCAAAAGATGTGGGTCAGCAGCCAGGCTGGGAGGGAGGACAGCCACCTGGAGAGCCAGATCCCCAAGAAACACACTGGCCATCAGCAGTGACTTAATGTAGAACAATGCCAAGCATCCAAACATTAACAAGGTTGTGGCAAGACCAGAAGGAGGGAAAACGTGGTTTATACAGCCTCAAGAATACAGCTTTGTGGGAAAAAAATATTTCTAGTCCCACTGAAAATGCCTACTTTTTGTCAAAGCAGATCAATACAAACCTGAAATCATCAGGTCCAAGCTGTCATTGTAATTTACTGTGCAAGCTACAGCTCAGATGCCACAGCCTCTCACTCTGCTCTCTGGGTAAAGCCTTCTGCCTGGCCTATCCTTTCCATAAGGTGCTTTTCCCTTCCAGCAGGAGAGAAGCATCCTCCAGGCACAGTCCTGGGGGCAGAGAGAAGCAGAGGGATGCAGCACTTAAAGCAAACTCCCATGAGGATGAGTGATGCCATTTTGAACAGAAAAATCTCCAAGGGATAGATCTCTACTTGAAACCTCTGATCGTTTTCTGAGTAAATTATTCATCTTCCCAAAGAAAGTACATTTGAGTGAAAATGCAGTTTTCCCTCCAAGACCAGTGCTGATGGAAATTACCAGGTAGTTCTGATGTTCTGCAGGAGGTAACTTAGGGTAAAACAACCCCACATGATACAACAGCCAGAATGTCAGGAAGGGAAAGAAAAAAAAAATTAAAAAATCACATCCATCCTTGCAGGACCTTCACTAGAGCACTGCAGGAAAAGACTGGGATACATTAGCAGTTTTGATAACTTTTTCCTTTCTTATTCATAAAGTATTCATACTTAATACTCAGCTTTGCTGACAAACCCTTTTTTCATCAAATGAAGTTATAAACTGCAATGTAAGATCTCTTGGCTGGTGAAATAGAGTGGTAACAGAGACTCCTGGGAATATTAGACCTCTGACCAGGCAAGGTGAGCATTACAAGCCTGACCTCACTCCTCAGAGATTTCTTCATGAGCTCCTAAGGATGTGACTGGTAAAATATGTGAGATCATGAGATGTCTGCTTGGTTTCATTCACTTTGTGTCATCAGCTTCTCTCATTCCCCCTCTGCAGGGCCGGCTGTCGCAGTAATTTCTATGCTTTCAGGAAATTAAAAAAAAAAAAGAAATCTGACATCCTTGTGCTTAAAATAGACTCAAGAGCCCAGCTGATTTGTACTTGCCTTGTGGGATTCTAGGAGGCCATGAGGCCAGAAAGCCACTTGAAAAGGAGAAAATTATGAGATAGGGAAGAAACTGTGAACTTTTAAAATGAAAGGTCTTCAGTTCAGCCTGGGGAAGCCTCGCAGGGCAGAGGAGTTCAGGAGTCTCTGGGACATCACTGGCAGCTGGCACAGCTGCAGGAACATGATGCTGCAGCCAGATGTGAACCACCACTGGAAACAGAACCAGGAAATCTTGTCTGTGTAACAAAACCCGGGATTTCCTCACTGTGTTAATGTAGAAATAGAGAGCAGCTGAGCTGTTTGATACCCCAGTTTCACCCAATCCTCCCTATGGCTCAACATCATCTTGTTCCCATCCCTCCTCTCCAGTAAAAGCAGGGACTGGCTCTCAGACTGATTATTGCCTTTGATGTGAATGACTCTGTTGTTTTGCTTGCTGTAAAGAGGCATTCTGTAATCCTGATTTTCTGTAATCTTCAACACTTCTGCCTCCCACCTTGGCCAAACAGGGATATCAGGAGGAGCTTCCCCATCCCTGGGCAGTGGCTCAAATCTGTGTAAGGCCAGTCCCTCTCCTTCAGCACAGTTGTGTTATCAGCTGATGAACCCTCCAGAATCAAACCTGCAGAGGGATTCAATCACTGCCAAAGCCATTTTGGTTATGGATTCAGGTGAGGAGGCCAGAGGAGACCTTCAGCTGTGCAGACATCTGCAGTGAATAAGATAATCCTTGTTCTAATCACATAATCACCTGTACCTTTCTGGGTGATAAAACATCCACTTAAAAATGATATTGGTCCTAAAAAATCTACTGCCTGGAGAACCTTGAGTACCGGAGATTAAAAGATTATGGAAAATAAGTATGCATAATTTTCACTTTGCTTTGTGCCAGTGAAAGACAGAGAATGTTTGGACAGAGAGGAAAATTGGGATAGAAACAGTCTGCTCTGCCATTTGTCTGATCTTTCACACTAGCAGAGGAATGGAAATATTTTTATGATTAGGAAATGCTGAGACAAGAACATTGTCTGTGCCTCTCTTCAAAGATGATATTTCAAGTGGATAGTGCTCATTCACCACTGCTTCTCTTTTCCTTGTTAACTTCTCTTTTTAGTGCCTAATATTTTAGCAAGAAGCATTTGCGGGCTAAATTAAAGCGGAGGTGAGGTTTCTTCTTCTCAGTTACCTGAGCCACAACATTTCCATGGTGGGTTTATTCCCCTGCAAGAACCTATCAGAGCTATAACAAGTATCTGTGTGCAGTGCAAGCCCTGGTTTTCCCCACGTGCAGGAGCCTGACGCCGCGTTTGTCTTGCAGGCGGTCGATGATGTTCGGAGCAAACGCAGAGCCGGGTGAAGAGCGGCCTGAGCAATGGAGGGACCAACCCCAGAGCCCGTGTACGTTGACGTGGACAAGGGACTGACGTTGGCATGCTTTGTCTTCCTCTGCCTCTTCCTGATTGTGATGATCATCCGCTGTGCAAAAGTCATCATGGACCCTTACAGCGCCATCCCGACGTCCACGTGGGAGGAGCAGCACCTCGACGACTGACAGGGATTCACTCCCCAGCCAGAGCCATAGAATGCTGAGCCCCAGGAGGCCTTTTCCCCACAACAACACCAACAGCCATTTGAAGAGGTGCAGGGCAAAGGCAATATCTCCAAGAGCACGTGGAGTGAATTATTTTCGCTCGGCAGGTCGAGATATCAGCAAGCCATTGGGGCAGCAGAATTTACTACTATGCAGCAACTCCTGTTTTACAGTTGGCATTGTAACTCAAGTAGCACAAGATTCTCCAGACTTTTCCTAACGTAACAACTCTTGGTCTAGCACAGTTTGTCCCACCCTCAATGTCACCCACAAACCCAGGGTAACCATCAAAAGCAACAAGGGGATTCTGTCTTTCCTGAAGACAGATTCCTTCAGATATTGATTGCTTCCTCAGTCATTATAGTTGCACTTTAGGAAAGGCACAGATTTTAGATACCAGAGCATCACTAAGTAGAAGTGCTGAAGTACCTCTGGTTAAGCAGAATTGTACGAGCAGATTTATTCTTGGCCCACTTGGTTGTGCAGATGCACTCCCTGCCCCACTGCAGCCGTATTTCCAGCACCCAGGATGCAGAAGCACTCAGACTGAGGGGGTCCTGCACTGCTGTTGACCCCATAGCAACACCTTGCTCTACCCTACTCATGCAAAAACCCTGCATATCCTCTGCCATGGGCCCTTGGGTTAGCCAGGCCACTGACTATGAGCTTGGTAGGCACCAAAAGTCCCTGGAGCAGAGCCTGGATAATGCTGGTGTCAACTACACAGAACTTGCTGTGATTTTCAAAGAGTGATTCCACATGCAACTTCACCCATCTTTTGCTTCAGGTGTACTTCAGTGGGGTGAGACAGGACTAGAATGACAAGGACAATAAGCAGAGACTTTTCTCCTAGCTTTGTCCCTCAGACTCCTCAGCATAACATTTACAGTGACACACAATAATAAGCATTCTACCTCAGAGAAATTCAGCTCCTTCCAAGGAAGATTTTCCCCCACAGACTTACAAGGTATGTTTCCTTCTCTCAATTCATTAAGACAACCATTATGCAAGGCATAAGTGAGCATGGAAATTTATTATTTACCTTTAAAGAGTGGGGACTGCAGGATACCAAAGTCCCCTGTTCCTCAAGTTCCAAGGTTTGCTCATGGCTGCCTTTTCCTCATGGCTACACATTGAGCTTGAGACTGAAAGGAAGCAATTCAGGGCAGGTGCTGCAATGACAGCAGCACCATGAACAGACAGGACCTGAAAGCACAAAACCTCCAGAAGGGCATTTCTCCATTTCTCCTCCTCACCATCCTAGCTGACCCCCAGGTTCTTGCCACAGGACAACGCACAGTGGGTGAGAAAGGTGGAAGCAAAGGCTCTGACAAGAGATTGGGACACAGACTTGGTAAGGCACTCTTCTAGCTCCAACACATCTAATTGACGTCAATTCTTCACGTGCCTCAGTCTGCTCCTCAGTGAAATGGGTGTAACAGCACCATCTTGTCACACCTCATTTTGTCTATCCAATAAAACCAGAAAGCACCTGGAGAGCCCTAGACAGGGACACAGAAATGAGGTTCTTACTCACAACCCTTCCTGCTGAAACCAAGAGGGAAGGTCTGGATCTTGTTGTACTGCAGGGGAAGCTCTCCCCAGGCAGAGGACCCGTCCAGACCCCTGTTTACTCTCTCAGTGCAGCATTTTGAGCCAAGCCAAATGGCACCTGGCTTTTTTTTACACAGCCCACTGATTTCTGAGGATGTAAGGTGCTCAACACTGCAAACACAGAGATCCCAAAATAGCAGGCTGTGAGGCACATGGGGGCTTTTGCATGGATCTTTTGAACCACACAATTTTTGCTGCTCTCCGTTGTAGGAGATCCCATTCACGAGGCAGGAAATTCGAAGATTTGCTTTCACCCTAATGTCCTCTAGCAACAGACCTCCAGTGCTTCCATTACCCACTGCAGAGTGCTCCTCAGGCTGCTATTTAGCCTCAGCTTCTGCTAGCCAGGGAATCACCAGTAGCAGAGCACTTTTTCAAGCTTGAATGCTAAATATTCACCATCCTTAGAGCAAACCCACTGTTCTCTAATTCGTGGGTGAGGCTACCTGCACCACAGGAATGGGTGTCCTAGCTCAAAGAATGACCCTTCTGTTCCCTGGGCTAAAGTTTGGACTTTGGTTTTTGTCATTAAATTTCGTATCCCGCTTGTGGGGCTATTTACAAAATCAGCAGAATAACAAAATAATGTCCAGGCTTGGGACACTTTCAGTTTTCAGGTCACCTGGCTGCATTCACAGCTGATGCAGGGCAAGGACAGAGCTTGTCCTCACACCTCTCAGTGCCAATACTCCACTTAGTGTTTATCTGCATGCAGGACTCTCTGGCATTGTCACATGTCACTGATAAGCCCCACTTCAGCTAAGGACTTAATCAGGTGCTTAAGTTTAAGCCTCTGAGCAGGCTGCCCGACTACAGAGAGCTGGCTCAGTCCTGTGCCATGTCCCTGGCAGGGCAGGGACAGCAACACACAGCCCTTGCAGGAGCAGAGCCTGTGTGAGAATAAAGGGTTACAAACACTAAGGAAGCAAATTGATGAATTTGCTTTGCAAGAATGTTTGCCACTTTTATCTCTCTTTGTCCAGCTGAACAAGCCATTTTAGGGATTTTCCTGAAAATCCTAATGAAAAGACCCCTCTGGGTAGCTCTATTTTCTAATAAAAAGGCACTTGTCCTCCTGGCATAGCCTGTCAAGTCCATCCTTCTGCTGTCAGTAAAGGTCTTCATAAAACTCTGGATATTCACATGACTGCATAAAAGTCAACGAGATTGTTTTTACAGAGATAATATAAATCTATTGATCTCTTTACTCTTGTGGCCAGTGACAGGACTCGAGCCTGTCTGAGCTCAAGGAGCCTTTGGACAACACTCCCAGGCACATGGTGGCATTCTTGGGGTGTCCTGTGCCAGGCCAGGAGTTGGACTCGATGATCCTGATGGGTCCCTTTCCAACTCAGCATATTCTACAACTCACCCTGATTTCTGCCTCTCCCCAGTGGCTACAATCACACAACCTCACTACTCTTTAACCAAAAGCAATACTGAACATCATGCCTAAGCCAGACATTTTGTGCTCCTTCCCCTGGGAGCCAGGACTCTCCCACCCCAAGGTGCATCCCTGCAGCTGCAGCCAGCTGTGCTCACGGCCAGGGAATGCCTCTCCCAGCAGGAGCTGCACCACCAGGCTTGGTAGTAACTTCAGCTGCATGCAACAAGTGCCTCTGCTAGTTTTGGTTCTTTTTTTAATCATTGTGCCATTCTTACCAGCAACTGCACTCAGAGGATGTAACTCCAACTTGTTGCAAGTGTATTTATCTGACATAATAAACAGCTTAGACATGGAAAACCTCCTTGCTGCCTCTGTTGTGGTTTTCTTCCAGTTGCTGGGACATCTTTAAAAACACTCACGACACAGCATGATTTCCAAGAAGGGTGTAGATTCATGGCAGCTCTCCTTGGAGAGTGAGCAGAGAACAGCTCCCTGTGTAACTGCATCACTACAGATTTTTGGGAGCTCAGGGAAGAGTGTTCCCCAGCTTTTCCTGTGGCTCTGCAGAGGGCCAGCCTTCCCAAAGGGGCTATTTCAGGTTACTCCTTTGGTCAGGAGCACTCAGCTGAGCTTCAGCTCAGTGGGGGTCTGCAGCATCTGTGTTTCAGCAATTCATTATCAGTAACAAATTGCATACCAAAAGGAACGGGGGGCCACTGAGACCAGAATCCCTCCTGCTGGCAGCTGAAAATGAAGAGCATGGAGTGCCTTTGAAGAAGCCACAGAGTGTGGGATATGCAGGGTAAAAAGCACCCAGGGAACTCCTCCTCTTGAAAAAGATGAGGAGACGAATTTCTAATTCTTTCATCTTGAAAAAGAGCTCTGTTGCCCAAAAGCTGGGTGCTTTACAGATCTGCTTGTCCCTGCAGCAAGTCCCCTGGCAGAAGGATCTCTGTGCCTGGTGCCCAGTTTGCCACAAAGACTGAACCCCACTGGTAAATCACTGCCTCTCTCCCAGCCAGAAGCAGAGGCTGGAGCCTCCACTCTGCTTTCAGCCACTCTGGCTGGGGTAAGAGCAGCCCTGACCTGAGGCCAGCAGCAGCTGGCTTTGAGCAGACACCCTGGAAACTTTTTTTCTGAAAGAAACAGGGACTGATGGCAAGGCAGAGACCCACATGAGCAATGCTGCTGCAGCCTGTTCTGGCCAAAGGTGTGCCCAGCTGGCTGGGCCATTGCAGTCTCAGCAGGCAGCTCCAGCTCAGAAGCCTCAGGTGAGGAAATGCTGTGCTCAGATTTCAGCCATCTCCTTCACACTTCTTGGTTGTGTTTTTTTTTTTTTAATCATTTTCATTAAAAATAGTCAATACCTTGCTAACCAGGAGGAAAACACTGCTCACACACACATTTTTAAGGCAACAAACAGTTTGAAAATCCTGGTTGCATTTTTTCTTGGGTTATCATATATAATTAAATCCACAGTGGTGTTAAGAAACATTCAATGACAAAATTCTCATTGACCAAGCTCCATGTTTCATACTGGAACCTGGCCAGGCAGCCCACACAGGGAAATCAGAAATCAAAAACATATTAAAATTGCATTAAGTGTGCCGAAGCCATGAGGAATGCAAAGTTTTTCAAAACTTATTTTACATTTAAGATTAATTGGGTTTCTCCAGCAGCAGCTGCCTTGCCTCTGCAGATCAAAGAGTGTACCTGGCAGGGCTGGGCACACTTCAGCCCCTGCAGCAGATCCCAGAGCCCCCCAAACTGAGCCACAGGACACACACAGCAGCTCCAGGGCATCCAATGCTCTGCAGGGCTGGAAGTGCTGAGCCCTGAGCACACCTGCCCTGCATCCACTGAGGACAGGAAACCCTCCCTGTGCCTGCAGCTCCCAGCCAGTCCCTCAGTATTCACAGACCAAGGTGTTGATCCTCCAGGCTGACCCAAGGGAGGCCAGCTGCCCCCAGGGACCTCTGCTCCTGCAGGATTTCCCTTGGACATTCATTAACTCTGTTAACACCAGCTCTGTTTCAGCTGCTCACGGAGCAAACAGAGGGAAAATCAGAAAGCACAGGTCTGTAGTTAAAACTTCATGGAAAACCAGCCATGTGTGCAACAGATAAAGAGTTGAGGTGAAGAAGTTCCTGTGGATGGGGGAAGATGGGAAGGAGGAGCAGATTTGTATGGATCAGCACAGTGCCAGTACCTCAGCATGTCCCTCACGTACTTCCAAAGCCCTCAATCAATTTTAAAATCCCAGGAATGATCTCCTTCTTTCTCACTAAGCAGCAACTGTGTGGGCATTCTGAACAGAAGCAGCAATCAGACCTGAGAAATGGTCTCCTGCCTCACTGCTCAACGCCAAAAGCCATGTGAATATCACCTGCCAGCCCTGTCCCTCTTCACAAAGTCACTACCTCGACCCTGAACAGCTACTGAGAGAGTGTTTTACTTTGAGTTGTTACTGCCTGGGCAATGAAAGAATTAAGAATATTGCTGACCCAAATGCTTACATCAAAACCAATTTTTTTTTCCAAGATATCACATCCATTTCTAATTAGAATCTCTACAGGAAACGACTTCAGGTGAAGAGTGCCTGCATTTCACAGCAAAAAGCCAGTGGTTCCTTTAAATTCTGAAATGCATTTTAGGGGTTGATTCCATGCTTTCTTTTTCTTTTTTTTTTTTTCTTTTGACACTTAATTACACCAGCAGCTCTGTTATAAATTACACCCAGCTCTTTTTCGTCACGCACCAACCAGACGACGCTTTGATCTGTAAAAAAATTCTCCTCAAAGTACCAAAGAGTGGCTGCCCTCAGCTTTTTGCTACGGGCAAAATAACAAAAAAAATCAGGTGGAATATTCTCAGGCAGGATGATTTATCACCTCTATGCCCACCCTGTGATAAAGCAGCACAACCCAGAAGCAGCTCCACGACCTCTTCCCCAACAGCCCAGCACTACTCACCCCTGGCATCACTGTGTTGCTGCTGGGAGCTGCTGGGAGGGAAACACCAGGCAGGAGAAGGATGCTCCAGGCCAGCACAGGAGCTGTGGTTTCCACTTAGACACACATTTCCATTCCCTCTGGTCAGGAACACAAAGTCTGTCTCTCCACACAAGGTTGCATGACCCTGAATGAAGCCTCTCAGGTGGCTGACACAGCAGGAAGGTTTTCTTTTTGCCTCCAGGCTTCTGAAGATCCAAGAAGGATTTTCTTGTTCTACACACAGGTTACAAACCCACAAACCTGGTGCTATGACAGGCCGGTGAAAAAGGAGCTCTGGGTTTGTTTGTGGGTTTTTTTCCACTTTTGTTGGAAGCCAGATTATAAGCAAACTGAGAAAAACACAGCTAAACCAGATGAAAATTAATAGCCTCTAGAAGCAGAGACAGCCATGCTCAACCCTAAGTGCAACAAAAGCTTCCAGAAGTGCACAGAAAGCTCTTTGTAGAGGCAACCAACCCCATTGAAACTGGCACTTCAAAAATAAACTTTTTCCAAGCACCCAGTCAGCCTATTGAACTGAGAGCATCCTCTTTCTGCTCTTTCCACCCCTATCCAGCTTTCCCCAAAACCAGAAGAAAGCTTCATGACCTTCAATTTAAAGGACAAGGGTGCAAAGTGGTCCCAGGTGCCCCGGGCGAGGTGGAGCAAGCGGGAGGTGCCTAGAACACCTGTTTGTTCCCCAAAATTTGGGTCAGGGGCTGCTTCCCCCGCAGGCAGGGGGTGCTGCTGGTCCCAGGCCAAGGCTATTTAGTGGGTAGCACTGCACAGATGTGCCCTTCACCCTCCCCTTGGCACCCAGGCAGGGATGGGAATCCCCGGGGGCTCCGGGCTCGCTGCGTTGGGCGAGGGCAGCATGGCTGTGGGACCCCCCTTCTCCACAGTGCCCACCCCAAACAGAACCCAGCTGCCTTCTTCTGGGGGTGAAAGGAAAGTGGCCTTGGGCACACTGAAGAGTTTGTCTCCTTTCTTATCATCTCCTGGCATTTTGGCCCCCATCCATGCAGCAGATGACTCTGAGCTCTGTCCTGAGAGAGGTTTTGGACTTTGTCCAGCTCACCTCTGAAGCCTGCTGTGCCTGAGGTCCTTTCCAGAAATTACCCACTTCTCCAGATGTCCCCAGGCTAGAGAAGCTCGGCTCAGTCACCTTGGCACCCCAGGGGGCCCTTCCACCCATCCCCAGCAGGGTGGGGATGTCCAGAGTGGCCACTGCAAAGCCACCCTCCTCCCTCAGGGCTGGGGCAGGGCAGGTTGGCTCTGGGGCAGGAGGCACTTTGGAAGGATCTGTGCCTCCATCCTGGCCAGGTTTGGGGTCTTCTCAGCACCACTGACCTTCTGCCTAACCAGGCAATGAGCCCAATTCCCAGTTGCTGGCAGGAATTGCAGCATCCACTTGGCTCTTCGGGAGGGGAACTCATGTGCAGGACTCACCTCTACCTTGCCCAGAATTCTGGAAGATTTCCAGCTCCCCACAGGATTCCTGCACCCAGAAAGCCTTGACACCATGATCCTTGTTGGCTGTGAAGTGCCTTGCATCAAGGTCACAGCTGATGGCTGGTGACACATTGCCCTGACATCAGCTCCTGGCTCTCTGTACAGGTGCACCCCTCCCCTCAGACACTTCATTTCCAGGGCATCAGATAGGCCAAGGTGCACTGTGGATCTTGCTTCTGCAGAGAAATTCCTCTCCTGGATAAATGCTTTGTGTGTCCTCCTGCTGCTGCCAGCAGTAAAGCTGGGCTGTGCTCAGAGGAGCAGGATGGGTTATTTCTAAATCCAAGAGGGAAGGTGTCAACTCACAATTGTCCTTTGAGGTCAAAAGAGAGCACAGAGCATCTATAAATTGATGACCCAGTCAGAGTACATTAAATAAATATCTGCCTATTAGTTCAGCTCCAAGAGCCTGAAGGCAAAATAGCTTTTCCTTGATAAACAACAGTGAGCCAATGTTTCCCTGGCCAGGTCATCCTTGATTTGGGGATTTACCTCCCAGTATCATTCTTCAAAGAACCATTATTGTTGTACAGTAGAAGAGAGCCCATTCCAGTGCACATGCCCCATTAGCAGTGATTTATCTGCACTGCCACATTTTTTCTCTAATTTGCATTTCAAATTCATTTTCCTCTCCTGCATGGCCATAAGGTTCAGATTCCTGGTCAGCCCCAGGTGCTCCTGAGGATGACATCAAACACCCTCATGACCCACATCAGCAAAACTGCCTGGTAGGTCTTGGGAGCAGTGATGGGGCAGCCTGGGAAAGCAGCAGCCTGGGCTCACCCTGCTGTCACCACATGAAGCCAGCAGCCTCATCCATCAGGTTCTTCACTTTGAGGACCAAGCAAATATTTAACAAGTTCCCCTTGCACTATACCATAGTTCATTATCTGGTCTCCTGAGCTCCTCCAGTCAGTAATATCCTCTAATTGATGTGATTTGGCACTTGGCCATGGAGTTAAATTGATTTGTAGGCCAGCAGGAGACAGCAGATGCCCTTTACACTTGAGGAAAGTGGCATGTGGCTTTGTTTACTGGCTGCTGCAAGGGGATGCCGTGGCACGAGGTGCCTTTTAGGGGTGGAGGAAGGGGGTTGGCCTCCTTGCTGTCCTCTGTCCACAGCCCCTGTTGGGTGGCAGGGTGTGACTGCCACCACTGAGTGCCTGGGCATCACTGCAGTGATGGAATTCCCCCTCCCAGCCTGACCCTGGGGATGCTGGTGCACAGGGTGAGGGGGAAACAGGGAATTCCCTTCTCTAAACCAGGGCAGGGGGGATCTTCATGACTTTTTGAGGGGTGCCCCAACACAGGCTCCCATCTCTGGGCTGGAATCAATCCCTTTGTGGGGCAGGAGAGTTTCCTCTGGCTGTGTAAGGGCAGGAGGAGCAGGGACACCCTGCCTGCTGCCTTCAGCCGTGCCCATTATCACACTTCCAAATTGCCTTGTTGCAAATTATTTCAGGGCACAGTCACATAATTCTTACTCAGGAAGGTCTACAAGTTGTAACATCCACATGCACCTCGCCTTCAGGATTTCACCTCCAGCATACTAAGGCTGCAGAAAAAGGAAGTCAGCATGGAATCTCAGCTCTTATCATCAGCCTAGTACTCTGAATATTTAAGCTTACTTGAAAGCCTCTTTTTATAATTATGAAAAAAACATTAATATGGTAGAAGAGTTAAGAATCTCGCTTTCCATTTCAATCATCTTATTCATATTCTGAGAATTTTAAGCCAGCGTTGAAAAATCCTTTTCTCATCACGCCAGAAAGTCACATTCACCTTTCAGATATTTATTGATAATTAAAAATAGTAAGATTCCAATCACTCATACAAAAATAATAAAGCAGAATGACTGGTAGAGGTGGGAGGAGGGCTCCTCCTTGGATGTTGGATTATTCCAGTCCTCATGGATTCGACAGGGCTGGAAGGATTTTTCCCGAGCACTGGCCAAATCCCACACGGAAGCCATTGCCCTGGCAGTAACCTAGGGACAGAAAACAACACACAGCTTGTTCTGTAAGGATTTTACCAGGAATAAAAGTGAATAAAGGCATAAAAAGACTGAAACCAAGCGAAAACATTTCAGAAATTCAATGAGGGGTAAAAAAAAAGAAAAACCACCTGGAAGAGTTCAAGTAGCCCAGGAATGTGAGAAAAAAGGAGCACAAGCTGTTAAACACAGCAGTATGCAAGTTCAGTGAATTGATCAAGGAACAAACAAGATGTGCCAGCAATATTTCTGTTTTCAAACCTAACCTGCAGCACCATCAATCTACCTGGCAAACTGATTCACTGCCTGGCCCAGCCCTGCAATTAATCAAGTAAATCTGGATTCTCTTTCTGCAGCATCAGGGCTGCTCTTGGGATATCAGGATGCTGACAGCCAGAAAAGCAGTCATTAAACCCCTCAGACAGCAGGACCTACCCTTGCAGAGGCTGTTTGGCTTGCTAGAGTCAAGCAGTTTAGTTCCATGAGAAATTCGGCGTCTGACTCCAAGTTCTCATTAATCCTGGGTTATATAAGAGGGTGTGGGAGGTCTGCTGGCTGCTGCTGCAGAGCTCCCGGGGCTGTGACAGCATCTCTGACTATGGGACAGCTCCATCTCTCCCTGCTCCTGCGGGATGGGGACAGGGATGACACTGGGACAGGGATGACACTGGGACAGGGAGGATGCTGGGACAGGGATGACACTGGGACAGGGATGATGCTGGGACAGGGATGACGCTGGGACAGGGATGATGCTGGGATAAGAATGACACTGGGACAGGGATGATGCTGGGATAAGAATGACACTGGGACAGGGATGACACTGGGACAGGGATGATGCTGGGATAAGAATGACACTGGGACAGGGATGATGCTGGGACAGGGATGACGCTGGGACAGGGATGATGCTGGGACAGGAATGAGGCTGGGACAGGGATGCTGCAGCTTCTCTGGCTGCCATAGGCCAGCCAAGCTGCTCCACAAGCAGCAGCCACCAGCAAAGCTGCAGGCAAAGCAGGGGAGGGGACACAGGCAGGGCCTTCTGGCCAATGTGGGGAGTCTATTCTGGGAAGAAATAGCTGAGGAGACCTACTGGAGCCCTCTGCTACAGCAGCTGATCAGAGGAAGGACAAGTGGCATATGCTGCATTTTAAGGACTGATTTCATAGCTAGAGATGGATTTTCCTGATGGCAAATCACCTGCATGTGATAAAAACCAGCTGCCTTCAAGAAGCCAAGAAGTAGCTCGACAGAACAGACCCGAATTCCCACCCTCAGCACAGATCAGTGGAAACCTCCTCTGAGGAAAAGAAAGGGTGGGCTCAGGCTGCAGGGCAGCCAAAGTTACTGCAGGAGAGACCCTGCCAGCTCTAACCCACAGTGCAGCCCTCACAGCCAGGCTGAGATGAAGTTTTCCAAGGACAGTGATGTCTCTAAGTGCTTGTGCAAAGCCACAGGCACCGTCCTGGTGTCTGCCAGGTGATCCTCATCCCTAAGTAAGGCACTGTAAGGCTCAGCTCAGCTTCCATTTGACTCATTGGGTTTCACTGGCAGCTTTCCTTTGAGCAGCAGCTGATGGTGTCAGTCCAGTTTGGTTATCCCTGCTGTCAGGAGCGATTTAGAGCAGCACCAAGGAGCAGCACACTGAACAAAGCCAGCCCTGTGCTGCCAGCAGCCCTGGCCTGAGCTCTGTGCTTGCCAAGGAGTTACTGAGGGGGTTTTGCAGGCAGCTGCCAACACCACCAGCAGCTCTTCCCCTGCAATGCTCCCTCCCTGAGCCACTTCTTGGGAGAAATACATTTCTCTCATTTTATGCGTGAGGTCTCTGAAATAGGTCCCACATGGGGAGTAAGAATACAAAGCTGAAACAGGAAACTAGAAATGATGTGCTGAGCACTTGGCAAAGAGCTTATAGCAGCACCTTGGGAGAGGATGGAATAGCACCAGCCCTGCCCCAAGGGTGCCTTAAGGCCCTGGGCATGCCATACATCACTAAACAGGAGCAGCTCCCAGAGTCCCAGCAGACAGCCCCAGCAGCTCCCTGCAGTGCCCTGGCGTCCAGAGCCACAAGTGCAGTGTAAAACAGCCCAGCAGATGGATGAACATGGGACTGCCCCTCTGCCCTCACCCAGCTCTGCAGCAATGCCACCGTGCCATCTTCGAAGATTAAAGACATTCAGGATTCAAAGTATTTAATTAATTAACATGGCTTGTGCTGGGTGTGAAGGACAGTGTGGCTCAGGGACTGGTCCCATCTGTCCCTGAGCTGGCTCCCCGTGCCAGCAACCCCCAAACTGCAAGGTGCTCCTTGCCAGTAGGGAAATCAGGCTGTGACTCCACGGGGATGTTCATCACTGTGCCCTAATTTAGGGCTCCTGGTGACTCTGGAGGGCAGTGTGGCACTTGGCACTGCTGGGGGATTGTCTCTGGGTACATGGGGAGCCTGCAGAGAGCCCTGTCAGGTGCCTCCACACTGCACCACTGGGCTGCTGGGAGGCTGAAGGATGTCAGAGGCACTGGGGAATCCTCAGGCTCATCACCTGTGGCTCTCTCCAGTACCTCCCAATCTCCAGTTGTGTCAGCATCTTCCTCTGTCAAGCTGGCAGGACCTCACAGAAAGAGGATTTTCAAGGCTGTAGGATGGGCTGCCAGGCAGGAGCCACTGAGGCTCTGGCTGCATCACCACCAACACCACTATGGAGGCATTGCCAGGGGACTGGAATACATACATTACTTTTTTTTTTTTTTTTTTTCCTTTAACCACAGAAAATTCTTGGCTTTTGTTAATTAAAAAAAAAAAATCATAATTTTAAACTGTTTTGTCAAAAATCCTAAGAGTCCTGGCTGGATTGAGCAGGTACCTAGGCACATATTAGCATCACACTGTGAGGCAGCTGCCGGGGTGTTTGTCTCTCACATTTTCTCTGCCCTCAGTCACACCTGTAAAGTGTTTTCCCATGGCTTGAGCCATTTGTTCCTGTGCAGGTATCTCTGATCACATCAGCAGCATGGAGCTGCTCAGAGCCAGGTGTGGCACTGGCTGGGTCTCAGCTGGTGATTCACAACATCCCACAGGACATTCCCTAAAATCTCAGTACATGACATAGCAAAGACATCACAGGCTTGAACCAAAAGTTTCTCATGGCTGCTTTTGCCAAATATTTGCTGCCACAAAGGTGAGAGGAAAGGAAAAAATAGATTTGTTTTGCACCAGGCTTTGGGTTAAAAAGAAGTAGGAGTGGGATTTAGATCACAAAACACTGTGATGGATTTTAATCATAAAATCCTTAGATGATCAAGATAGAAACTAAAACCATGTCTCAGCATGAAACAGCTCTCAAGCAGAGCCCTTTTCAGAGGGGGGCTGGTCAGCTGTTCCAGCAGGCTTCATGCTGCTTCCCACATACTTCATTTGCAACACATTTCATTGAATATGCTGAGGTTACAAATGAAATATTATTTGAAAAATAACTTTTTTCAGCCTTGGCCAAGCTCTGCTCCACATGCAGACTTGGACTGGGGTGGAAGCAATACATCAACTGCTCCTAGTCCCAGGGTATTTTTGCCCATAAAGGCAAACCTACCTCCATCATCTCCTTGGTGCTCACACAGTGGCACAGCAAGAGCATTAAGGACTTAGCAAAGCAAATAATCTCATCTAGAAAGTATTTATGGCAGGGAAATTTCCATCCACCTTCTTCAGCCTCCTCTCAGCTAGGATGGAAACAACAGTGCTTGCATGGCAGGTATGTATGGAACAGCCCAGCTCCACCCCAGGTGCTTGTCCTGCTGGGATCAGCCTGTGGAAATGTGTCCTTGCTGCAGTGTAGGAGCAGTTATCCAGCCATTACCTGTCAAAATCACCTCATCTCCATCCTGCAGGAATTTACGAGACTGTCCACCTCCAAGAGGGATTTCTTTTGTTCCATTCCAGGACAGCTCCAGCATGGAGCCAAAGCTCTCTGGCTCCTGCAGCAAGAGTTCATAAACAAATAAACAGTTTTTCAGTATCCTTCCTGCTGTTCAGCTTCTTGCTGCTGGGAGCAGACACACGAGTGTGTTACCTCTACAGAACAGAGTTTCACTGTTGATTTAATTCATTGATACTTTGGGTTCTCTTCCTGACTTTGCATTTTAATTGCTTGCTGGCTATTAGCAGGGATGCTTACAGCTGTTATCTGGTGTGTTTAACATGGTGTTCAACCTGTTAAAGCAGTTTGGGTCTGCCACAGCAAGAATGGAAACAAGTGGAGGAAACTTCTCCAAATCCAGTGCTTTTATGTTGTCACGTTTAAGATTTTTAATTACATTTTGTTCTTCAAAAGAACAAAAAGCTGGTGAGTGTTTGTGAGTCTTTAATGTCATTCTGCAGTACAATAATTTGAAGATTCAAAAAGCACCTCAGAAATGCTCAGAAGAGAAGTACAGGCAGCCCAGCTTGCAAACAACTTACCTGAGGCTGCTTTTGTGACAGCATGTACAGGATTTGTATTTGGTGTTTCAGAAAGTGAGAGATGCCCATATATTGCAGCCACTGCCCATATGGCAGCTCAAGGGGAGTAACAGCTTGTGAAGGTGGCTCCAACCTCTTTGGAGAAACTAAAAGTTCTACCCAGGCACCTTTCACATTCTTTTCAGAAATAAAAAGCTGCATTTCACAGAGGGTAAATGGATTGTGAGGATGCTTCCACACAGAAGTTGATTTGCATCTGTTGTAAAATTGTTCAAGAGAGATGGAAACCCCAAAACTCAACAATATGAAAAACCAGCCAAACAAAAACCCCACCCAAACCAAACCACTTCTCAGAGTGATTCTGGGGCTACCCAAGCAGCAGCCCAGAGCTCCTGGGAAAGAGCTGCAGGTGGTTTTGTGGTGCTCAGATCAGGCAGGGCTTAGACCCATGCCCCTCTCTGTTGGTTTTGAGCTGCTGACCAGGGGCTGCTGTGGTTTCAACACTTACAGGGCCACTGATGGTGCCAGAGGCCAGGAGGTCTCCAGGTCTGAGGTTGCAGCCATTGATGGAATGATGAGCCAGCTGCTGCTTCATGGTCCAGTACATATGCTGGAGGAGGGAGGAAAAGGAGGCTAAAGCAAGGAAGCAACAAAGGATGGACCTTTCTGGTAGGGCCTTTAGGCTGTGCAGAATGGAGCCTTGTGGCCTGGCCTGTGGCATTCATAAAACCCACACTTTAACATGCAATTTAAATATCCCTTAAAATTTTTCTTATTTCAGCTGGATGTCATTTTTCCTCTTCTTCCTCTCTAAGGCCAGCACTGTTGACCCAGGCTCCATGATTACACCCAGTATTTTAACAGCCTTATAGAAAAATCTGCTTATTACTGATTTGCTGACTACTGATTTACTGATTAAGGTAATTACCATGCAAAGAGCCAAATGTGAATATGAAATTGATTGAGAATTGCTGCAGCTGGCACATAAATCTCCTGGCTTCAATCAGGGGGTGGAGGCAGAGCTATCACACTGCCCACAGAGGGGATGGGGCAGACCCAGGCTGGCAGCACTGAGTGGCATCTAAATTAGAGCTGTGACTGCAGAGATGTACTGCATTTCCCTCTTCCTGTAGTCCTGTGTCCTCACAGCTCCCTGTCAAATGGGCACAGAGCTAAGGATGCTCTGAGCACCCCAAACCCAGCAGCAGGAAGAGCATTCAGGTGTTTGCACCTCACAGTGGGGAACTATCACCATCTTCCAACTTTTTCCCCTCTGTCTCCCATGCAGACTCAGATCTGATCTTCAGCTGACTGGAACAGGGTAGTAATGGATTCACCATCCCTGGGAGTGTTCAAAAGCTGTGTGGATGTGAGGGACATGGTTTAATTGTGGTCTTGGCAGTGCTGGGTTAACATTTGGACTCAGTGACCTTGGAGGTCTTTTCCAACCTTAGCTGGTTCTGTGATTCTGTTCTATGACTCTGATGCAAAAAGCAGTGTTTGAAATTGCCTAGGGCTGGAGCTGATGGCATCAGCAAGATTGCAAATAAACAAAAGATACTGGAGTTTTACCTTGAAATTGGATCTGCATACAGTAGTTGGCGTGCTCATTCCTTCTCCTGCAGAAAATAAAGAGTAAGGAAGAGAGAAGCAATTTGTTTGTGTTGGATGAATGATGTTGGAGTCTTTTTATTTTACAGATGGATGGAGACTTCTTTTATCATTGTAATCCCCAGTGAGAAACCAGTAATAACATTTTCTATTGCTATGAAGACCAGGATTTCAGAGAAAACAAGTGTGGGGATTGCACTGCAGTAGCATCAAGCTGCCCATTTCCTGCTCTCTGCTCTCCTGCAGGACAAACACCTGGACCTAGTGGTCAGCAGGGCCATAAGGTGGGGGCTGAGCTGGGCTAACATCTGGATCCCACACAAATCTGTTAATTCCACTTCCTGATGACCCCTGCTGATGCAAGGAGACCCCTCAGGGACCCTCCCTCCTCAAGGGGAGCTGACCAGCTGGGGGGCATTCCCTGCTTGGCACATTGCTGCACAGCCAGCAGGGAGCAGGAGGAGCTCTGCCTCTTTCTGTGGCACAGGAAATCTGGGCAGAGAGGGAAAAGAAGGAGCCCAGAGCAAAGGGCCTGAAAGGTGTGGTGGTGCCACAATATTTAATTGGCAATTTCAGCTTTGCAGCCCACTCAGCTTTGCCATACCTTTAATAGCAACAAAGAGCTTGATGTCGAAAGTGTAGGGCTCCTTATCCTGAAGGTAGGGCAGTGGTTTAGGATCCTACAAGCACATAAAACACACCACAATCTGAACAAAAAGAAAGGGAAAAATTCCACAAGCCATTCCAGTATTTGTGTACCCAGCCTGTGCTGCACAGCCCATTCACTTCACCACTCCTACTGCCCAGGTTATCGCTGTGTTTGGTCTCATGCACACACTTTTAAAGTTCTTTCTGAACAGACATGATATCCCTGTAATCCAGTTCCTTTTTCTGCACAAGGTTTGCAAAAGCCACGTCCACCATTTCAGTGTGGATGTTAATCCAACACAAAGAGAGTGCCAGCACAGCTTTGCTCTGTGCCTGCACGGAGAAGATGGTGAGGTCTCTGCAAGACTCTGTTATCTTTTCCAGTTTTAACCACCTACATGATATAGACAACTGGAAATGCTTGAGCAAAGTGTTCTGGCTTGACTCCACCCTCTCTCCACCACTTTCTGGATGCTAAGGGCTACCAGAGACCCAGAAGAAGCTCTGATTAGTTTATTTTCCGGGTGTTTTAGAGATGATTTTTCTGCCCTGCTCAAGCAGGATGACAGCACACCATGTGTCAGGTCCAGTGACACCAATGAGCACTTGAACTCAGAGGGCCCTTGGGTGCCTGCATCTGCTCAGAAGCAGAATCACAGCTGTGAATCCCATGGAGACAATCCTTGGCATGGATTCAGCTCAGTGATTTCTGCTGATGGGATCTTCCAGCTCCAATGGCATTTTTCCAGCACTGCTCTTCCTTTATTTCACCCCTTTCCCTTGCTGACCTGGACAGGGTTTGACAACACAAAAGGCATGAGAGCTTCCATGGTGACAACCCACGGGGAGATGGTGGTGCCGAGGCTCTTGCTCAGGAAAGGACCCAGAGGAACATATTCCCACTTCTGGATGTCACGGGCTGGGAAGAGAACATTCAAAGCAGTGCAGGTAAACATATCCTAGGAACTGCACATCCATCAGAGTGTGAAATAGTAACATGAATTAAAAACATTATCCCCACCCTTTTCTAGCTGTTCAGCCCAAATCCTAATTTAAATCCATCCACCTCGAAGCTTCAACCCAATTTTCTTAGATCAGCTAGATTGAGAAGATAAATCAGCAATAATTAAAACAAACCTGGCCCTATTTAACCAGTATTTTTACCCCCAGTTTAATTAATGCTTTTATACCCAGCTAATGGTCTTTGCCACTCATAGGGGAGAATTTCAACAAGTTAAATCTTCGCAGGGACTGAGGGATTTGTGACTGCCAAATCCTTTTCCTGACACTGAAATCAATCACCATCCTTGGTGTCACCATCCTTAGGACTCCTCCATCCCTGCCCAGAAGAAACTAGACTGATATTAGCTCCTCCATAAATAAATAAATCCTCATCAGGCAGCAATTTCTGGTTCTACTAATTGATGGAAGACGGATTGACACAGGCACTGAAAAACACAGGCAGCACTTCATTTTCATCCCTTTCAGTGGCACCCAGTGGTTTCAGGGATCAGTGTTCTACTACTAAAGTGTGTCATTTATCCCTCTCTCGGGTTTCCCGTGGTGCTGTGACCCCCTCTCCAGGCAGAGTCCCACAGCACCAGTTACCGCTCCAGTCGTTCATCAGCACCATCCCAAAGATGTGCTCCTGGGCTCTGCTGATGGGAATGGGCTCCCCATACTTGTTTCCAGGACCTACAAAGAATGCCTGAAATCGAAAAGCAACATGCTGATTATGTTTCTGAAGCTTTACTGCAGAGAGTTACAGGCAGCAGCAACAGAGGCTGCACAGGGTGGGTTTTGCACCATTTCCCACACACATTTGGACAAAACCCATGGCCTACTCCCCTTTTCTTCCCCTCCAAGATGCTGGCAGGCTTGAATTACTTAAGAGCTCTGTGTTGCTAAGAGACAGACACTAAACAAGGGCAGGATGTTGCCAAAATGCAGGAGTAAAAATGGTCCCTCCTAATCACAGTCCGGATTCAGGACAGGTTTGCCCACTGAAGGGACTGATTGCTGCAGGCAGCGAACAGGGAGGAGTTTAAAGTCATCCACGGGGATCCTGAATGTGGCTGGAGCCTGGTGAGACAGTGGGGAAGAACAGGCAGGTGGGGAAACGTGCCCAGCTAAGGAAAGCAGACCATGAACTGGGTGCCTGCACTCGCTCCCGTAGGAATTCCCAGCCTGCACATGAAGAGGATTCCACAGGGATTCTCAGTTGTCCCTTTCTGTCTATAATGTGGAAGTTTTTCCTTTTTCTCTCACAGCAGCCAGCAGTAGAACTCAGGATGGGAAGCAGAGCTATAGCAGCACCACAAGAGCCCCACTTTATGGGATTGCATCCCCCCTTATAGCACTGATTGGCAAAGCACACAGCATTAAAGGCTTTCACTTCATTTTAAAAAACATTTTCATCAATAATACACTTTTTCCACTTCTTCTTCTTTTTTTTTTTTTTTTTAAGGGGAAAGATTGGGAATAAATAATTAAAAAATTACATGAGCCATTAAAATGATATAAATCTTAATGAACAAAACTATGAAACTCTCCCTTCTGGACCACAGCATGATGTGCCTTCCCAGCACGTTTTTTTACAACACCTACAGCACAGGTTTCAGCTTTCCAGGCAGGAGAATGAGGAGTTTGAGTCCCACTCCCAAGAACTCAGGGCTTCCTCTGCTCTAGCTCAAGATGCAGAGAGCCTGTGCTTCCAAGTTGTCCACTGAAAGATCCTGGCTGCAGTGCAGAGGTGCCTGCTGACCAGGAAACAGCTCTGGTGGCTGATGGAAAGAATTCTGTTGCCTGGCTGCACCTGGGGTGCTCAGCTTTGGCCAGGTGAGCTTTTTCCAGCCTGGGAGCTGCATGAGCAAACCTCCCAAGGGGCTAAGGCACCCTGCTCCTCGTCCAGAGGGAAGGTTTGCTCCACAGAAATCTTTACTGCCTGCAGCACTGACAGCTCAGAGAGGATCACAAGAATGGACCTTATGGGACATTCTGTTCAGAAGAAGCTAAACCACCCTTTCTTCCCCGTGTCTATTTTAAAGTTTTTCAAGTCTTAAGGAGGGGAAAAAAAAAAAAACAACCTCTCACCATTTCTAACTCAATATCCAGACGTTTACAAGCACCAAACACTGGAGGTTTATCTGGGGATAGAAGAAAAAATATTTCACATCAGGGCACAGGTAGGAAAATAGAAGTAGAGGCCAGAAGAAACAGCAGCTGGTGCTGCTCGGCATGGAACAGAAAATGGGCTTCAGACCCTTCCACTTCACTAATTTATGATGCAGAGTAGAATTAAAAATCAAAGTAAGCAATAATGCACATTAAAATCCTCCCAGAGACTCACCATTGTCAGGTTTCGTTTGCCCCACGGGTCTCCGGATGGGCGTCCCAGACACCACCACAGACGATGCCCGGCCGTGATAACCCACAGGTAAGTGCAGCCTCGAGAGAGAGCACCACAGAGCCTGGGTTAGCCGTGTGCCAAAGCAGCTTTCTGGGCTGGAAGCACCACGGGAGGGTGAGGTACAAGGAGAGGGATCTGTGTGGATGGGCACAGAGCTCAGCACCCCACTCTGATAAAAGCATGGAAGTGAAAAGTACTCCAGTGCCCTGTAGCAGTCTGAGTGCACTTCTGTGCCACTGCTCCAGTTAATTCCTTGGATCTGAAACTCTGCTTTCTTGTCACTCAGAAAAACCCCATTTTTTAGGTATATTTGTCTTTGAACTGGGGGGCTGCACAGTGACTGCTGTGGCCACTGCAATGAAGGGCAGTGCAGATTCAGCTGAGGCTGGGGACATGCGGGGTTTGGTTCTGGTATGGAACTCTGGACAACACTGATTCTCATCTGCTGTGAGCAGAAACCAGTGTGATCCCGAAAAAATACTCAGACCTTTAAGCCATCACATAAATGTACAGACAAGCCTGCAAAATAATGCTGCACTGGAGAATAATCCAAGCCGCCCACCAGTTTGGCATCAGAGCGTTCTCCTTCCCCCTGAACATGATCCCAACGTTTGTGGCATGCTGGCGTGAAGAATAGAAGTCGGTGTAATCTCCTGCAGGAGGAAAAAAAGCCATGAAATAGGGAACAGAGGCAGGAAAGTCCCTCGTCTGCGGGGGCTAAAGCACATCATGCACTGCCGGCAATGAAAAGAGCAGGAAAGGAGACACTGAGAGCACCCGGGGGATGTCATTAATAGCATAAAGGGGTGATTAACCGTTCACCTGTAAATTATGCAGACAAAATTGCCTTTTTTTTTTTAAAGTCTCCGGTAGAGAAGAAGAGGGAAAACGCAGGACATAAAGCAGCCGCCCGGTTTCCAGAGACCAGGGAATTCCCGGTGCTTTTGCAATTGCCGGCGGTACCCGGCGCAGGGGCTCGGCAGATACTCAGGACATCTGCTGCCCTCTGCTGCCATCCCTGCAAACAGCTCCCACCCTCCGCATCCACCGGGAAAACCAGGCGGTGACGGGGAAAACTCAGGTTGGGAAGGTGCTTTTGCATTTTGCTCGTTGGCGAGCTCAGTAAGTTATCCAGCAGCGCCAGCGGGATCCAGCAGTGAGTGATCCCCTGGATTTCCAGCCTCCCAGAGCAGGATCCAGGCACTCAGGAGAGGCAGGAACCACACACAGGACAGAGCTGCTCGTAAGGGCTGGAATCCTGAATGCCTTGTGTGGTACAGCTCTGTCACACCAGGGCAGGGCTCCATTCCCAGCCATTTTCTGCCATGTTCAACCTGAAACTATGTCCAGGAAGGTGTCACGCTTTTGGGAGCTCCTCATGGTCCTTGTGGGACAGGCTAGACTTTGTCCCAAACCAGGGCTGTGCCCTGGGGAAGGCAAAAGCCAACTCAGAACAGCTTGGATGGAAAATGGGCAAATTCCCATCCCTGCCCCTGTGAAGGTCACGCCCTCAAGTGACTTTGATCAAGTTGGTTTGGGTCCAAACACAAACTCCTGCTGAAAACAGAAAATGCTTATGTTTCTATATGAATATATTAATCCCAAAGCAGTCCATGGCCTCATGGGAGTGGAGGCAAGATCTGGGATGCAGAGTGATGGTCTGGGAGTGGAAACTCATGCATGTTTGTGAGGCTGTGCTGGAGTATCTGCCTTGGAAACCTTGCAACCCCTGAATTATTTTCTGATGGCAAAAGGGGGAATTTTTGGAAACTGAACAAGTGTTTCTTGCCTGGCTCTAGTCAGAAAGGCCTTCAGTGATGCCAACCTGATGACAGGAGTTATGTACCACCAGACAGCCCTGATTTAGTGGAAATTGCATCCAGGAGTGTTCTGGCCGCTGTTGAGCTTCCCCAGGCTTTTATTCTTGTGCACAGACAGCACCTACCTTTCATTATGGACAATAATCTACTTCTGGCTGCTGCAAAGCACATTCCCTGTCACAGCTATGATCTGTCTGTCTGGGTAGGCTGGAAATAAAGCAGCTGCTCCGTGTGGGAGCAAAGGGCAGCACCGAGGAGCCCCTGGCTGTGGGGACTCACCAATGTGGGCAGGCAGGTGCATCGTCGCAGAAGCTTGAGGTACAAACGCTCTGAAATGGAAAATGATGCCTTCAGATCTTGGAAAACTCGCAGCTCCCACCCGTAAGAAGAGTGGAAGAGTCTGGCTCTTTCTCCCAGCTCCTTCCTTAATTTAGTTTGCAAAGCCTTGCAGCACAAAGACCTTGCAGAAGAGCTGGTGGTGACTGCACTGTTACTGGGGTGTTTACACCAAAAGGAGCAGGGTGTGAGTGGGGAGGGGGCATCCTTGGGGCTGGCTGGATTCCTAAGGGGTGCAGAGAACCCCCCCAGTGCCCATGCCCAGGACACCACCACCTCTGCTGCATGGGAAGGATGAGTTCATGGCATGTAGCTCTTGGGGTGTCTGATGGGAGCTGCTGGCCCTGCTTGGGGAAGATCCATGTGGAAAGCAGCAGTTCAACCCCTCTCCTGCACATGGGAACCTAAATCCTCCCAGTCTCCCTGGCAGGACAGGGAGGAACAGCTCCTGCTCACTGCCAGGGCAGGCACTTGTGGTGCTTGAAGCATCACTCTGGACAAATGGATGGTGTGGGATTAATGGACACACACACTTTCCACCAGCACAGCACAGAACAGAGCAGAGTCCTCCCCTCCTGCCCCTGTACCACTGCACTGCCCCCCATCTGAAGCTGATTTGTGACCACATAGTTTTAGCAAACTGGAGTGGTTGCTGAGGACAAGCTGGGGGGGTCTCCCCGTGCCTGGTCCAGGTGTGACAGGCAGGGAGGGAGGCACAGGGGGAGGCAGGAGAGGTGGGCACCCTTGAAGCTGTGTCTCCAGGGAAGGCCATGGTGAGGGGGCCGTGGTCAGGGGACCAGCCCAGCCCATGCCAGTCCAGGCAGCCCCACTCAGCCTCCACAGAGGCAGCAGGTCCGGACACACCCCAGGGCAGAGCCTGCTGTTTCCAGGTGGAGGGTGACACCCTGGATCTGCGGGCAGCCAGAGGATTAATCAGAGATTAATCTTTACATAACTAAGAGATGGAAGCACTCGATGTGCACAAACCCCGGGTAATTCCCACGGAGGAGGCAGGTGGCCACGTCAGACGGTCAGGTTTGGTGCCCTGTCCCTCAGGGGACACAGGTGACATCTCACTGTGCCTGCAGCCACCCTCTGCTCCCTCACCTTCTCCGCAGCTCTGTGTTGTCCCTCAGGGTGGGCTCTGCAGCTGACAGCAGCCTCTGCAGGAAAGCCCTGGCCTCGCTCCACGCCGGCCGGCCCAGCCCCATGAAGGCGTTCAGGGTGGGCTGACAGCGACACAGGGGTGGGGGGAAAAGAAAAAGAACACATTTTGTTTATCCCTCACGTGCAGGAAGATGTCCCACACTTTCACCCTGGTGTTGGATGCCCGTGGCCAGGGTTATGCAGCTGCCTGCACCCCCATCTACACACCACCAGCCCTGTGCAGCAGGATCACCCTCATCCTCTGCATGTTTGCATCACCCCATCCTAACACACCTCTGCAGGCCCTGGTGCCTTTGACACCTCAATCAGCTGTAGCCAGAGGTAATTTGTATTCACCTTTATCCTTCACACAACCTTCCTGTCATTATTCCCCATCCATGGAGTGTTGAAGGCACAAACAGGAGTGAATTAACATTTAGGGCTTCGTGTCAGACCCCCTGCATTGACAAAGGCTGATGATACTTCCCTGGGAAATGACCTTTGCACCCCCAGCGCCCCTGCTCTCCTTCCTATCACACCTGTGATGGTTTTTGCTGTACCACAACCTGCCTGACAACCTATTTCCAGTTCATGTTCATTATCTCACCACAAGTTGCTAAAGTCCCTTATGGAACATTTTTAAAATGCATGTGGAAATTAGAAGAGACACTGATAAATACCTGGTCAAAGACGTGCTGGTGTTTGGCCAGAACTGGTCCATTGAAAAGATGTTTAATGATGCTGAGATCCAAAATCTGGTCTCCAATTGCTACCCCAAGCCTGTGCCGAGGCTGCAGAGCAGCGAGAGGAGGGGGGAAGAGAAGAAGAGTTTATGCTTGTACCCAAAAATGCCCCAAAGAGGGTATAGGGGAAGACAGTGACGACACAGAGGGTTTAACCCACCCAGGACAAAGGTCTGGTACCACAGCAATGGACCACCAAGAGCCAGTCCGAGTCTGGCTGCTGAAAAATGCTCAGACCCATGGGCAGAGCATCACTGCAGACTCCCCGCAGACCCTGAGGGGTGGAGAAGAGCTCATCCCCATATTTTGGGGATAGGACAGCAAAAGCAGCAGAGGTTTCTTTCCCTGCTCTCTTTCCCACAGAAGTATTTGCTCACTAATGACAAGCCTTGCAGAGTAAGCTCATACATCTGGAACAAGCTGGGAAGCAGGAAAACGCTCCTGCTCCTTCTGCAAGGAGGGAACAGAAGCAGGGAGGGGCTATGGGCAGGATGGATCCCATCCCTGTGGGCATGCCACTGGAGAAACAGGCATTTCTGCACCCCAGCTCCTCCTCAGAAGACTGAGGATGCTCTGGACTCCTCTGCTGATACCAGGAAGGCAGCACATCACCATTTCTGTGCCACAGCCCACGGGGCTGCCCTACATCACCCATCCTCACCCCGCGCCCGGAGCCCAGGAGCCGCATGCCAAGCCCAGCCCGGATGCTCGCTGCAGGAACAGCATCCCACACATACACAGACACACGGGGGGATGTGGCTGCACCCCCCGGCAGATGCAGCCCAGGACACAAAGCTCCCGTTCATGCCCCGGGGGCGTGCGGAGCCGGCGGCGACGGCGGGGCTGCAGCACCGGCAGAGCCGGGGCAGCTGCGCGGGGCAGGAACGCACCAGAGCCCCCGCTATTCGTGCCTTAAATACAAACACAGACGAGCTACTGCAGCCACACCGAAAGGCAAAGCTCACCAAAGTCACCGTTTTCAAAGATCCGTGCTTTCTAACCTATTTTTTAACCTTTCATTTCCAAACTAGGTTCCAGAAGTGGTGGTAAGTATTTATTCAGCAAACATTGGTGCAGAAAAAAAATTAAAGGTCGCGTCAGGTTAATCTGTAACTGGGATGGTCAGGAATGACACCAATTGTTTCAGCCTGAAATTGTTAAAACACTCAGCTACTATCAGAACATTATTCTCCTAAACAATTTCTCTAAATCTTGCCTGTCATTTCACAGGGTTTGAGTGAAGGCTTTTTTTCAGAGAACAGTAACTGAGGAAGGCAGAAAAATAATCCAAACTTGCCAGATAACAGCACAGGCATCTAGGAATAGATTAAACACACCATCTCAGTTTTATCTTTGGAAAACGCCACATCAGAAAACGCAATCTTGTGGTTTAAATTCTTTTTAAAACCTACTCGGATAAGCACTAGAAACCAGGAGATAATCATGAAGTCTCCGCATGCAATGACAAATAAATTCTCTACTTTTTCCTTCTGAGAAGAAGCTCTTGGCTTGTTTCCCTTTCTCCAGGAGGACACATCTCTGGAACTCCATCCCATCAGGCAGTGATGTGAGGTTCAGCCTAGCTGGGCTCAGTTCTCATGAAAATTGGGAATTGGGAGCTACCTCCTTGGCAGAAAGGTTGAGCCACGTTTTCTTATGTGCTCAAAAACAGAAGGCCTGGAGCTGGCTCAGCCTTCAGGCTTTGGGCCCAGCTTTAAACACAACACACTTGTACACATTTAATGCAGCACTGCATAAACATAGGCAGCAGTAAAACACAACAGGCCGGCTGCAAAAACAGGTAAAACACACATTTGGTGTCCTGGTTTAATGCTTTAGCAGCCTCCAACAATCTCCCTAAGAGCAGTAGTTAACGGAGCTTCTTTAGGGTCATGGTGCGATAACAATCACAAAGAAAATGAAGGACTGAGTTAAAAGCCAGAAAATGCGAGTGTGAAATGTGCTGTGCCTCTGCGTAGGGAGTGAAAGGGTCAAACCCAGATCTAATGATGTCACAAAACCATGCAAGAACTACTGTACTCATTAGCCAAAGTACTTCTCATCAGTAGCAACACTTTGATTTCTCCTGTGCAGTTTCAAAGAAGCTGACATCAAAATCACCACCCCAAGGAAACAGACAGTGTGGCAGCCACAGTTTTGCCATTGAGTCAGGAAGCCTGGGTGTCAGGCTGGGACATCCTCCTTTATCCCACATTTCTGGGAAATTCTGCTCCCTCGTAGCCCTGAACAATTACACCACCTCAAGAACAAAGTTTGCTGTTACTCACCTCCTCCTTCGTGGAGAAAACCCCATAGGGGAGATTTTGGAGAGGAAAGTCTGAGTCCTTGTCTACCTGAATGAACGACATGCTGAACCCTCTGCTCACACACAGCTCCCACCTCCCAGGTGCTACACGCTTTCCCAGGAGGAAGATCCTCTGCAGGTGGTGTAACCCAGAGCAGAGAAGCATCAAATCCCACCCTCTGTCCTCAGACACAAACCAATCACTGCTCCCTCACCATCCCACCCCTCTGCCTGCTCCCTGGCAGTGGTTAATCAGTGCCAGAGATCTGCCTGAGTCAGCAGCTGATAACTGTTCCCAGCCAGGCAGTGACCCCGGTGAAATGGGGTCTTCCTGCTCACAGTTACCTTTCCTGGAGCTAATTAGAAGATGGGTAGATGTGGCACTTAATTTAGGGGTGGACTTGGCAGCTCTGGGTTAGGAGGTGGGCTTGATGTTCTTGGAGGCCTTTTCCATCCTTAACACTTCCATGATTTTACAAACCCTCACATGAAACCAAGGCCTTGCTGTGACAGGGGTACCTCCCTGCAGGTGAAGGAGGCAACAGCTCTAAGACACAGGCAACTGCCCTTGCTCACCTTCAGAGGGGTCACCTATGTGCCAGGGCCCTGGTGAAATCATTATGTCCACAGATTCTCCCACCACGAGCTCAGGAGCCCTTGAGAAATTGCACAATTCACACCTGAAACTGCACTTTGTGTGGTTTTTAGTTTTGCAATGCTGCAGCACCTCACCGAGTTCTTCCAACTTCTTCTTCCTGGGAGCAGGAAGGCCAGTGCTTCTGCTCCCAGTCCCAGCTTTCTCCTACCTGAAGCAGAAAATTCACTCATTTTCAGAAGTAGAAACCAATGAGGAAACACCCTTTAAATAAGAACTAAATAGCAAAGACCACCTCTTTCTAATAAAAAGAGAAAGATGCTTGTGAGTGCCAAGCCAAAGAATTGGTTTGCTGCTCCACCTTTTTTTTTTTTTTTTTAACAGAGGAGTCATTAGAAAAAATTGTACAGCCAGGGATTCAGTGCAAGATAACACAACATCATCTGTGACACAAGCACACAAGGTGCTGTTTAAAAAGTGGTCTTACTTAAACAACACAATGCCTAGCACAAACTTGTGGAGGAGTTCCTGTAAAGTTTCCCCTGACTCTGAAGATGTTTTGTGGCCAGATTATAGGATCTGGGTTATAGAATCTGCTTATTCCAAAACTGAAACAAAACCACATTGAAAGCCTGTTCCCATACAGTGCTCAATGTGAGGAGACAGATTTACTCAAGCATTGTGTAGTGCTGTGAATGTGCTGGTGTTAATTAAAATGTTAATCTGCTAACCTCAAGCTGATGAATAAAATACAGATTGAAGTACAGATCAACCACCAGGATAAACGCAGAGCCAATGCCAAAGCAAACAAACACGACACACAATTCTCAGGTGTCACAGAAAGGTGGAGAGCCAGTCTGAATGCAAGTTTAGACAACAGGACCATAAACCTTCACAAACCATAAACCAACAGGACCTTCAATATTAACTCTGAACCCTGCCCCCCCAAGCCAGGCCAAAGGAGGTTTATTAGATTGCTTGGAGAAGGACAGGTATGGAAGCAGAACTCCCCAGTGTGCTTCTGCCTCCCTGTGGGCACTGCCAGGTTGAGGATCCTACAGTGTAATCGAGAGCCAGAGGAGCAGTTGCTTCATAAAGGTGGTGAAGGGAGTATGTGAGTACTTGCCTTGTACCTTTTCTTTCAGACACCAGAAAACACAAACATAACAGGTTTTCCCCATCCCCCTTGTGAAATCTACAGTGTCTCCTCTCTGCCTGGCCCAGAAGCATCACTGTCAGGTGAAAAGCACATTGGTCAGGAGTGCACATAGGGGAAATAAAAGGACATGCTTAAGAAAAGAGAAACCAGAAATAGTAAAGAGGGAAGAATCAAAGTGAGAGGGACTAGAGAATATGGAAATACCAGCAAAGAGGAAAGCAAACAGAAACACCCACCAAAGGTGACGCTGCTGCTCTTCCATGCTCTGTGCTGTGCAAGAGGAAGTGCAGCAAATGTTGTGAGGAAATACAGGGTCTCTGACCCGTGATAAGGCAGACCACTACTGAAACCTGCCAGTAAGAGTTATTTATTCCTTCCTTCCTTTACTATAAGCTCCATGTGCTTCATAGATTGTGGCTAGGCCATTTCTGCAAGCACAAGCTACTTCATTTATTATTGGGTCTTGCAGATTACTTTCTGTAGCTACCAGAGAAAGCTCCTTCTGCTGCATAGTTTATATCCTAAATGTAGTGCTTTATCTACTAATTGCCAGCCGTAGTTTTTAAAGAGCATTCTGAATTTTAAAGAATGGAGCCAGCTTGGATTAAAAATTTAATGTTTTAAATAAAGCTGTGCAATCACATTTGTTTCACAAATGCAGCAGCAAGTCACCCAGTGAGATTTCAACTGCAGATCAGGACCATCTGGAGAGGAGCTGGTGCTACTTTATTAGTGCACAAGTTAGATGTTGTGGCAAGCAGCACTGGCTGAAGTTTCCATAGCACTACACAAACCACCTTTAAATGATGGAGATGACCAGGGTTGAGGCATAGACTTTGATCTCAGGACAGGCAGCCTTGAAGAGAGAAATGTACTGAGCATCCTCACACGACAAGAAAAGAACAATTCCTCCAACACTGCTGTCTGTCAGACAGTAGATCCCAAACCCACATCACCATTTCCTAGAATCACACACAGGGCTCCACAGCCTACTCACAGGCACATCTGCTTTACCTGTAGGTCTGGCCCAGCTGAGGTACACTGTGATAATGTCACAAATGCTCCACACTCCTGCATGCAAGAGATGCACTGCACAGGAAGCATGGAGGGTTCCCTGGGCAGAATCAACAGACAACATCTGGAAACTGCAGCATCTCTGGTAGTTATAGGTGAAAAGACTTTAAAAAAAACCATCAGAATTTAGCTGGCCTTGGAACATACACATGGTTGCTGTGAATAAATACAGTTAAAGGAACCACCAGTGGAAGGTCCCCATTAAAATAAAGCAAGAGAAATCCAACTTATATATGCCAGTGACAGCCACAGGGGCTTGGATTTTTTTAAATTTTATTTAATCAAAGTTAAGACGTGGATAAACATAAATACAGCACAGGTACTTCAGATCATTCTTCATATTTGTGTACAGACAAACTGATGGATGTAATCCCAATGAAAACTGCAGTCAATGAAGTGCATACAGCCTTCCCCCCACACACACAAAAACAAACCCCAATTAAAAAAAAAAAAGAAAACAACAAAAAATCCCACACAATCTCAGCACACACTCTCATTACAAATGATTCATACATAAATAGGTAGAGGGTGCAAACAAGCTAATATGCGAACATGTATAACCTCTCGTTAATGGGAAAAAAAACCAGAAGCAGCCATAATGATTAAAATACATTCAGTTACTGATAACTAGTTGTGCCATACAAGGCATTATCAAAAAAAAAAAAAAAAAAGGAAATTGTGCTGCAGAGAAAAGCTATATACAACAAGAAAATAAACTGCAAAGTTAACGCATGCATGTTTTATCCTGGAAAAGCACAGCCCTCCAATATTTTCTCCACGTTTGTTATAAAAGCCCTCTGCACTCAACTAAAATTAAAATGATCTTAAAGGATAATACTTGTAAAGTTTATTTAAGTCTTCAGCCACAGAAAACTGCAATGAAAATAATGTTCAGAGTCATTTTCAAAACAAAAAACAAAAACAAAAAATCTATTCATCTGATGACATGCATGATTAAAAGGTCTAGGCAAGATACACTGCTCTACGTTCCTGATGACTAAGGAAAAAAGCTCAAGTCAATTTAATCTGCAGATGGTCAGAAGATTTTTGTATTCCAGCAGAAGCAGCAGTTCAGATCTTCTGGATCTTTTCCCCAACAACTACAGGATTCTCTTTTCTGATTTTCTCAGCAGCATCAGCTTTGTAATTGTAAGAGCAACTGTGTACATCTGAGTAACGGTGCATGCCACAGTAAACGTTCCCACACCGACATTCAAACCCTGTGGACAGAAACAGCAGCTCAGACATTTCAACATTCTTAATTACACTGCTTTGTTTTAAATCCTGAATGTGTTCACTCACTAGCAATAAATCTCAGTCACCAGTGTCAATCAAGCGGCCAAAGAGCCTCTGCTGCAGAAAGCATAAGAATCACAAATAATATGTTTTTAAGTGATTACAGCAAGATTTGACTTGACCATTCCTTCTTTTTGCATGACACTCTAGCACAGAACATTCCTAGAGAACTCCTGCTCTTTTGCTAGTGTTTATGAATCTTCACCCTGAACTCAGGCCCTTTCACGGGACCACTGCAGAGCTGGCCAGTGAATGGCAGCAAACTATCAACCAATTCCTCAGCTAAGCAGACTTCCAAAAGGAAGTATTTGGAATTATGAACTTCACTTTAAGACAGGAGGCTGAAAAACAAAATGATACATGAATGACTAATCTAGTAAGTTTCAGCTGAAAGCACTTTTGACTGTTATTTCAAATCAACATCAAATGACCATGTCCCATTTTCCCTTTAAGATAAAATTTCAAAGGTCCAAATCCTAAACAAGCTTAAGGAAACTGAAATCAGTGTTTCTTACCAGTAAGTCCAACCTTCTTCCTGCACATGAAACAACGATTCTTTTTCTGTTTTGGTTTGTCAAGTGACTTATCCTGTTCTTCAGGTGTAGGCTCTGCATTCTCTGACACTGAAGCTGACATTAAAAAAGTTAGTAAGAACGGTGGAGAAAAAAGAAGTCTGTCTCTTCCCTTTTAAGTCCTACAATAATCTAAACCCCATGCTGTACATTTGGCCATTTTGCTGCAGCTTCCACATCTGAAGTGCATTGGTCTCTCTGCAGTGACTGAACTCCCTCCTTCTAGACTTTCAATATAATTTAAGGAAAGAACTCATCAAATGCTTGAAAATGCCATAAAAACCCAGAGCAATAAACATTTGGTTTAACAGTAAGATTCAGCACTGTCAGATTTGGGAAGAAAATCCAGCAGCCAAGCACTTCCCCACAGCGTTACTCGCCAAGTTCTCAAAATCTGCTTGCAAGAAGCACTCTGTATAACAGCATCAGTTGAGCCAAACACCCTCTTTCAGATCCTGAACCAACATTATTTTTGCTGAAGGCTGTAACACGAAGGCCACACAAAACACTGTATTTCAGAACAATCTCTGCCACTGTGATGCTGTTGCTCTTGCACACCCGGAAAAAGCCTACACAGAACACAGTGACTACCTGGGGTGAGAAACACCAGCTCAAGAGACCCAGACTTACAGGTTGGAACTACATTGTTCTGGAGCCCAGAAGGAAGCAGGTAAAAACCTGATTTTAAAGACATTTCTCCTAAGGCAACTTTCAACCTACTTCAGTGTTCTCTCACATCTAAAAGAAATGGGTTATAGGTTGTGTGGGAGAGTACAAACAAGTAATGGTAGTATTTGCCTGACTCAGGTAAAAATAGAAATTGGCTGGTTTTCCTGAAGTATTTGCACATTCCTTACATTACAAAACAGAAATAGAAACAAAAAACCCCCAACTTCATTTCAAGAAGGGCTAAGAGCCAACCTCTGCCTACCAGACATAGCTAGACCACAGCAGGACAAGTCTCCAGTGAGTAAGATACCCAGAAGTTGGGAGTATTTGCAGCAAAGAACCAAAGCAAGCTCCAGCCTGGAGGAGTGTGGATGGAAGCAGAGCTAGAACCAGTAACGAAAGGAACACAACAGCAAGCTCAGACATTTGTCAGGGGAAAAGCTGCAGGCATCTCTGTGCAGCTGGACTCTTTGTTTGTCAGAGACTGTCAGATGCAGTTCTGTGCTAGTTCTATGCCAGTTGACAGTTCTTCTGCATGACAAATCCAGTGGGGTTTTCATGCACTGCTATTCTGATTGTTTATTTTTAAAAGGAAAGGGCACTCATCACTTTTACTATGTATCAAAATGTTGTACTAAGCAACCTCAGTGGATATCAAGATACCTGATAACCAGCAAAGACTTTGCCTGAGGGGACAGTATATTCCACAGGTTAATCTAGCAAAGGTACTATTATATACGGTCTATTAAGTCCTTCTAAGTCACTTCCTATGTTACAAGCAGGCTTCTCTTTGTCCTGAAATGTATAAAAATTCATAGTTTGCAAAAAAAAAAAAAAGTTTAATGGCTTTAAAAGGCTGTTAAAGGGCACATTTCTGAGTGGGCATAATATCAAAAGGATTGCAAGATAAGAACCAAAATCAGCAAGGACTAAAAGAGGTGAGATAAGTACCACAAGGGGTAAGACTTACTCAAATGAACTTTTGCAGTCTTATACAAAACAGACATTGCAGTGTTTATTAATTCACTGAGACATCTTCATGCCATGAGCTAACATTCTCCAGTTTGCATTTCCTGTTGTAGCAAAATCCAGTTACCTCAATGTAAGTTTCACTAAGAGCCTCTGTAACTATTAGCTCAATTTAGGAAAAACTGGCACTCTTCCCTGCATAACAAGGCACTCATATGCCCTAACTTATATTTTCTTTGTGAGTATGGCTCTCACATTAAAAAGGTTTAAAAATATTTAAGAGCTGCTGCTCAGTGTATAACTGAGTGGGAAGATTCTTCTACTTCTCCTCAAGTCACTCTGTACCTACTGTAGTAACCATCAATTTTAGGTCTTAATTTGCTTTGGAATAGAAGCCAGATTTCAACCAAAATCCTCTATGATAATCACAAATATCCCAACCACTTTAGATGACCAAGTGCCAGTGTTCAGTCTAGACCTGTGATGACCACAGCAGAACAAAGACAGGTAAAATGCAATAATGCTCAGCTTGGAGACTGCAGGAAATATATCACAGCCACTCCCAGCAGCTGGGCTTCATCTGGATTCCAGGATGCTTTCTTTGAACCCAAGTCCTCCATTCCTGCAGCCCCAGCCATGCCTGTAGCCAAACAACAGAAGCACTGGCAGCATTAGCTGCCAACTAAACAAAAAGGAGTAAGGAAAGAACACAGTCATGGCTCTGGAGCTAAGTTAGGCTGGCCACTAGAAGTTGCCTGATTTACACAGCATTCCTAGCTGACCAAAACAAGTAGAGCCTGGATTTCTTCCTACAGGCACAAGCTTCTCCTATTGCTTTGCTTGTTCCAACCCCTGCCTGACCTTCAGTGTGCTCTGACTGACCACAAAAACAGCACCCACAAGATAAAGTGGCCTCCAGCCTCTGCACCCCTGCAGGCACAACACAGCTCTGTGTGCAGCAAGACAGCCAACACCTCATCTGTTCTCTCTCTGGATGTTTTACATTCATCACCCCTGCATTACTGGGCAGAGACTTCAAAAGAAAAAGGCTCCTCGTTCCTACAGGAAGAGCATGAACCGCTACATTTACTTCTTAAGGGCATTTCACTAGACCTAGGAAGAAGATTCCCCACTCCTCCAGAAGACCGAAATGTGAAGTTAATCTAATGGAGAGTCTCCCTCCTTCAGAACAGTTTAAACCAACGTAATCAGCCTAAAATACACTGTTTCAATGTTAGGAAGTGGTAAATTAAGCAAGAGCACACTCACCCACAGAATTTAGTTTTAAATCTTTGTTGAGTGTTTCTCCCTGGAGCACTTACCCAGTATCAGGGTATCCTGTATTATTTTCTACACTTCTATCATAATCATACTCTACCTCCGAGTCCCTGGTCCTATCACAAAAGTGAGAAGTATCCATCAATTCCTTTCCAGTACTGTCTACTGAGCCAACCCTGGTAAGTCCCACAGAAGTTGAAGCCATTAGTTCAACTGCCTTCACCTTAGGTCCAAGTTACATCCACATAAAATTCTGTAGCAACTTAATTATTTTAGTATCAACTTTTTCAAACTTAGTTATCACCACCTGAACTGAACTCTTTTGCCTCACTAAAACCCAGAAATGTACAAAATCAGGTTCATTCAGAACAGCCACATATCTTTTAGACAGTTAATCAAATCTTACTTTGTACTTTTAACCACATCACATGACAAGAGTGATGCAATGCTGCACTTAATGAGTTTCATTTTAGCTCATCTTTAATGTTATGTTCATGGTATTTAAGAGCATTAAAGTTAAAAAAAATTCTATTAGTCCATATCTTAGAGCATCTGGGCTTTTTGCAGTGTTCCAAAAGCATCATCATGCAAACACTAGCTCTGAAGTCTAGACTTACTAACATATTCTAGAGTTTTCCTCTATTTCTTCTGCAATGCATATGTCCAACAAAGACAAATGTGAACTGCTCTTTGGGAACTTCATCCCTCTGTAGTTTTAGCTTGCCTGCAAACAGCAAGGACTGTGTTGCACACAGCTCAAGCCCCATTTATCTGTCTGCTTTAGAAAAGTAATAACAGTAATCTAAGAAAGCTTAATTATTCACCCAATCTTTCATTCAATGTTGTTGCAGCCTGGTAATTTTTGTTAAATGGCAAGTTAAGGAGACCTCAGTTGAACACAATATATTAACTTATACCAGCAGCATAGAACAGTTCTCCCCAGAACAGACATTCCTACAAGGCAAGATTTTATCTAAATAAATACTGACATTATTTCTCCTTTTGTTCCCCTACATCAACAGAAATACTATTAGACACACTCTACTCTGGGACCAACTAGCACATTGCTGGGACTTTATCTTTTTCTAAATGTTAGAAACTTAGGCAATACTAAAAAAAAACCACTTGGATTCACATGTTTGTATTACATTCTTGTCAGCAACCTAAAATTCAAATTCCAAAAAAAGAGAAACTTTAGGATGCACAACTGTTAGAGCAATTCAATGAAATCCTCTCAGCATCCATTCTAAGCTGCTTTCCTCCCTAACTTACATTTTCAAATAAAAATGCTTTAAAACTAGAAACACTACCATTCCTATGATTTTCAGTTAAGGGACAACACAGAAGGAACTCTTAAGGAAATAAGGCTGACCCTGCTAGAGAGTTATAAATAGGGATGGTAATTTAGAACTGCAACTACATGCTGCTGATGTTCTTAGTTTAGAAACGAGGGTACAAAGAAAAGGACAGAGGACACAGCTGAGTAATCTAAACACCTGATATAGGCTGATCCTTGAAAAACATACCGTAAAATGCAGATGTATCCCTAAATTCAAAGCTTCTGGTTGAGAAACCTCTCTTCCCGTAAGGAGAATGAGCTTGAGAGGCAGAGAATCAGAATGAGGACAGATTTACCCAAATGGTTAAGGAGAAAGACATGCCTCTGAAAACTTGCTGGGAAAAGTCTTCTCACAGGCCCAAGTCACCCCACAGTGTAAGGGTCAATAAAGTACAGTACTCCCTCTGCCTCCCAGTGAAAAGCCAGCAGAGGCACTGTCAAAACTCAGACAAGAGCTCACAGCTCCAGAACACAAACTTCCTAACAGGCATTAGAGTGTATCTCTAGAATGTATATTTTCAAGAGTAAACATGTTTCTAATAATTAACACCTCAAAGGTTAGTAAAAACGGTAGAAAAATAGAATTTAAATCTTTTCCCACAAGTTTATGTAACCAAGGAGATGCCCTTACTCAGCACAGTAGCTGAATAATGAGTCTTACATTCCACCCTACAAAAAGGGACAGGTCAGCTTTAGAAAAGTATCTTAGAAGCAAAACTTTGATACCCAGAGGTACAGTAAAAGAACTAATATTTAGAATATTTAAGTGGAATTACAAGTTGGATCTGTGAAAAACCTAAACTTCTGTGTTTAGACTAGCCTATAGAAAAATAATCCTCCCCACTAAAGCCTAAACTGTCTCAGCAGAAGGCAGAATATTTACTGACTTACCTTTAAATATCTTTCATAATGTCTACAGGTTACCAGTCTGAGCACATTTTGTATACTATCTGGCATTTCTGCATTTCCTAAGAAATACTATTAAATTGCTATTAAATTTTTTTTAGCCTTAACCTTTCAAAGTCTGCATATAGAAAGAAAAAGGGAAAAAGAAACTTTACATTGTACCAGCAAGAAGAATTTTAGGCCAATGTAGTTCAAATAACCCACTCAGCCATTTTTCTTCAAGCAAACAGAACCTGTGGTTTGGTAATTTTACACTTGATAAAGTGAATTTCAGTAGTTCAAGATATTAGACCACTGCAGTTCCTAAGTGAAAGGTTCTTTTATAGGTGTTTCCTGTTTATAAAAAATACTGACCTTGCTCTTGCAATGGCTATGTCAAACACCTTCTATCACAAATATGCTCATAAACTTCTGATATGTGCTGTAAATGGCTACTCTGAGAGGTAACAGATACTCAAAACTCTACTTACACCTAATAGCCATGGCATACAACAGGATGTCCATTTACAGTGTGCATTTCCAACACCAACTAACATTTGTTTATGGCAGACACTGACATCACCAATTAAACATAAACATGAGGCTTCAGTTTGACTTGCCGTTCGAGAAAAGAAACTTTATCATTATTTTGCCTTCTGATTGCATAGAATATTTGGGTTTGAGAATCAGCCATCTCAAACAGGAGTGTATTAAGAACAGTCAAAGTTTAAAAAACATTATTCATAAATTCTGTCTCTGAAAACTAGGCACCAACCTTGCAACTCTTCTGTCTCAGGTACTGTTTTGTCCACAGCCGTACTATCCGGTTGGGATGATGCTACGGATTCTGTTAAAAGTGACTGACTTGACACAGGGCTGGGGGGCAAAACAAGAAAGTTATGATTTTTATGATGCATTTCCACCTTCTTGTCCTGTAACAGATACATTAGGGCACCTCTGGATGAAAAAGTATCTGAGAACTTTTCACTCTGAAGTTGTTTCTGTAGCCACTTAAAACTGCCACAATCTGAACTGACACAAAATGTAAACATTTTTTTAAATTCATATTGAATGCCATAAACAGTTCCACTACAAAAAAAGGAAGAATATTTTGGGTGGTTTGGCATACAGTCATTCCACACAGAAGCAACAATGCAACATTCAATATGCAAGGATCTTTATAACATAAGTCAGCAAGGTAATTGTAGAGGAGCTACTTTCAGTGTTCTGGTGATATGAACGAGAAAATTGCAGCATGTCAATGTTTCCAGTAATAAAACTGCAGCAGCTGCACGCAGAACCCTTTGGATTTTCACAGTGTCAAGTGGTGCAGGCCAAACTTGCCAACCCTTTAGCCATACTGCTACATCACAGCTTGGCTGAACACTTACCAATGAACACCCAGAGCAGTTGAGAGAGCAATTCAACACTAGCAGTCACTCCCAGCCAAGCTGCTCACCCAGCAGCTCTCCCATGGAACAAGACAGAGCTCAAGCCCCAAACAAGAGGTAGCACTATCACATTTGCATTATTTTTTTTCTTCCTTTCCACTGAGGGATTCACTCTGAAGGCAGAGACCAGCAGCCCATGAACCAGCACTCCACAGCACAACCAGAGCACTGGAGTCACAATATTAATTGTCAAGAACTGCATGTAGGTCTCAAGCTGCATGTCTGGCCACCTGCAAAAGGACACTGTCAATTTAATATCTGTCCTTAGATCATCGTAATTCTGAGGTATTTCCAGAGACTGAAATTGAATTCCTGCTTTTTTATTTTGTAAAAAAACCCCAAGCAAGTGACAATGATTTTTTTAAAGTGCAAGTCCAAGAGCACTCATTTCTCTTGCAGCCAGTAATCAAGCCAGTGATCAGTGAGGTACTTCTGTTCTTTCATGGTTTTATTGAAGTTGTGAGAGAACAAAGGCAAGGCACTGTAATTGGTTCACATCTGTGCCTTGACCTGGATGAACTTTTTTTTACACATACCAGAAGACTTATTTCAGGGTAAGATATGTATTTTCTAGCCCAACTAGAAACCTCAGAATGGAAAGACTAAATATAGCATCAAGCATGGCACCCAGCTCTCAGTTCATACACAGGATCCAAGCATGAGATAACACCTCCCATAAAAAGATAGCGAGCAGAAAACAGTCTGAGCAGAATCAGTCAGCAGTAACTGATGAAATCACCCTCAGCCCGTGTTTTACTACAATCTTTTTTTAAAAGAAAAGTTGAAATGAGTATTACTGCAAGTTAGCTTCCATGGTATGTAACACACTAACACTTTTCACTCAAAAAATTTCCAAAGCACTTAAGTTGCTGTTGGTTGTGTCATTCTAAACTGAAATGGAGCCACTAAATATAAACAAATATTTAGCTTTCACAAATGGAGAACACTTAGTAAGTCTGAGTGATTTACAAGAGGACATTATGTATCCTTGAATAAACCAGATGGAAATGACTTGTTTAATAAGAGATCAGTTCAGTAGCACAACTTGTACCAAGACTCGTATCTTTCCCCTGTTCTAGTACTCTCTACTCTTTGCAAAGCAACTGGCTTGTTAACACATTATCATAAATTTATTTATGAGAGCTCTAGTAAACAGCTCTCTGCCATTTTACAAAATCCTCAAATTTCTAAGATGAAAAGAGTTCTCCTCTGGTAAATGTACAACTACAAGTTGCGGAATCAGAAGAGCAGCCAGACAAATCTCTGTAGAACAGAACCTGGCAACTTCTATTTGAGGCTAAATTCTAAAGACAAATTTCCATCTGAATGCCAGATGAAGCCCCGAGATCCCATGCTTTCAAGTCAGCACTGAAATCTTACACCTTTTTCCTAATCCTGGCTCCAGCATTTAATTATGCAGGATCAGAACACTTCATTTAATCATTTTGACACCGATTCTTCTGTAAAGACACAGAGCAGACCGAAGCACCTTACCTTGGCTGCATAGATGGAGTCGATGTAGAATCTAAAGTGGACTGAGTTTCCTGGGCACTGCCCTCTGTGCACTGGACCGGTAAGGACTCGGTGATACTACTGACAGAGGCTGCTGCAAGACACACACATGGTCATGAAAAAAGGGTTATGAGACTTCCTAGGATTACAAGTTACACACCACAATCACTCTTCGACCCCTATGACACAAGTCAGAAAAGTAATTGGATCTCCGCGTACACCATAATGAAACAAAATTTTACAAAATAAAGTAATTATGTTTGGCCATATTTTGATCTCATTGCAGCCCCAGGCCCCCAGAACTTACATTGCAGAAAATTTTGACGCTGTAGTTTTAAAATACTTACTATTTTTGCTTATTAAAGCATCTACAAGCAGCTTTCTCAGCATAAACTGCAGTATTCTAACACGAGAAGTTGGTGTTTTGTTTAAAAAACCAAGATGGATCTGTGAGAACACCAGTATAACATCCTAATGCCAACTCCAGATGCATTTTGAAGGTGTAGAACCCAGATCCTCAGATTTCAATAGACGCTACTGCTTCCATTTAAAAGGTCAGGTTGTAGGAAAGGCAACAGTACACAGGGCACTGCGCCAAAAAGAAATTATCTGAAGTTAAGGAGACACTATCAAGTGTTTACAGGTTAATCCTTCAGCATGAGGCTGCAGAGACAAAATACCTGTACTTTAAATGCTTTTCACAAACATTCCCCAAGATCAATCCAACCTCGACAGTCAGTAATTTCAGGAAAAATATGTTGGCATAGTGTTTTTTCTGCATTTTTCTATCTTCAAATGAGAAACACTCAAATACAAAAGGTATTAGTGAGAGTCTACTTCTGAGCAGATTAGTGGCAGCACCATTACATTATGAGCATTCCATCCAAGCTCATTCTGCAAGGTAAGATGCTGGAATGAAATGGTTTGCACTAATGCTCCAACAATCAGGATTTGCACACGGCCAGGAAGCTGCTGCCTGCTGGGTGCCAGGTTGAGCTGTTCACACACGTGTGTAGATGTTGTTACTTACCAGGAGGGCTAATTCTACCATTACTGTTCTGCCTCTGAAGGTGTTCTTTGTAGCACACTGAACACATGCCATTTGTGCGAGGATTCCCGTAAAACCCGCAGCCAGTGGAACAAAGCATAGGCACTTGGCTACGGTTAGTTTCTTGAGCCATTTTCCCTTCTTCTATAAACCTGAAATTGAGACACACAACCCAGTATTTAGAGGCCTGAGAAAACCCTTCTTTTACAGCTGACATTTGAAAATCTGGAATTTCCTATAGCTCAGCAGAAAGACCTTCCAGAAAAAATGCCTTGTGGGTAACTCTGTGTCCTTTCTCAAAAAGTCTATAAAGTCTGCCCAATAACCCAAACAGAGTCATATGTAGGCTTTGCATGACCTACCCCCAGCCCCACCAATTTATTTTTGATATATACCCCACAAAGAGAAGTAATTTAAGCAAATATTGGAACTATTACTGCTGCTGGCAGTCAGGTAAGGGGAGGAGAGGAGTGGGACACTTATGCTGAAACCTGAACACCTGATACTGTGCAGGAGAACTGTAAAATAAAAGACAAGCATGGTAACGCAGACCTACTTGCTGCATAGTAATTATAATTAACAACAGTCACATGAATTCACATGTCACTGCGTCATTAGTGAAAGACGACACAACTGCTTACCACAAACCCTGTATTATGATTTTTCACACACAGAAAATCACCCTTTCAGTCAAAAATATTAGACCACATAACCTCCTATTTATAAATTCTGTGTGAAAATATAATAAAAATGAGAAGTAAGAGATATATGAGTTGCCTCATTATTTAACACCCTTAAATTTGGTTTTCATAAAAACGGTATAATTTATTTTTTCTCCTGGCTTGTATTAAACAAGTTTACAGATATTTGCAAGGTATTACAAGAAAAATACAATAAATTACCATTTCCATCAGTGTTCTGAGTCTCCTAACTATTATTAAGTAGTCTAGCTTGCAAATCATTTTTGACATGTCACTTCATGAGATAAAATCAGTTTCCGTTTTTCCCACATCCATAAATGTGCAACTGCCCTTTTTAAAACAATTCCAAAAGAAAAACAGCTTCTCATTAAGAAACTAGGTATATCAAGATATCAATTATTTAATTCAAGATCAACTTAGGTCTACCATTTCCTGATTAAAAAGTAAGCTTAAATATAGGTAATTTTAATTCTTGCAAGTCAAGCCAACGATAAGCAACGTTACCGAATAAAAAAATAAAATCAATCTTGCAAGTAACATCAGTATACATTTCAAACAGAAAAAAATACAGAGGGAAAGGGGTTTCAAGATAGATGGATACTTCACCAAGTGCCATGCTATAAAACTAGATTAAACCACAGCAAGAAGTACCACAGTAAAAAATACTTCCTTTTACATAAGATGTATTTGAAGCCAAACACAAACAACTTTCCCATTATTTTGTTTCCAGAGAAATCTCCTCATCTCCTCTCACACCCACATCCACTCCATTTTGTTTTTATTTCCCCAAAATATATGAAATTGATACCGAGAGCAAACCTCTGGGTTGCAAAGCCAACAGCAACACAGAAACAAGTCAAGTCTTCTGCTCACAGTAATAAGGTACTCTATGGACGAGGAAGTATTCAAGATTTAAGACAAGGAAGATGTACAGGCAAGAAGACGACTAAAATCTGATAGTATCTTTTTCAGCTTCAACCTGCAATTAAGCTTATTTCAGCTGTTGACTGCACTCCCCCACCCCAACAGAGAAGCACTTGCTTTCGACATACAAAGCCCCCATTGACCTCACACGACAGCTAAATTTGATTTTTGCTGAAGTACTGTACTTGTAGCTGAAAGAGCACTTTCATTCCTGCCTTTCTCCAGACAGTCTTTCAGAATGAAACTGCAAGTAGTGCGTGTGGAATTTAATTCTTATGCTGGGCCCAACATTCAGAGAAGCCATTTCAGGGGAGAGCAAATGAAACAAGTTTTCTGTGGTTTGGTAACCAGAACCACTTTAAAGCTGAAACCTTATGCAAGTCACTCTTGGCATAGAATGTTTAAGACTGAAAGACTAATTAAAAACACTTTTGACTGAGTATTTCAAGAGCTAATAGAGATTCAATGTCACAATACAAGTATTAATGCTTTTAATTTTAAGCAGCAGCATACTAAAGAACCCTACACTAACTTTCAGAATGTACCATGATTGCCTTTCTGTTCAATATTAGCTTCAAACAGCACACAGGAACTCAATAACAGCACCAGCCACTGCTAATATTCCCCAACAGAATGTTGCTGAAGAGACCAGGTGCTAATGCAAACACAGAGTAACAATCTCTGGCACGGATGTAAAAAAAGAAGTTCAGCTCCAATTCAATAAACAAACTGTGAAAGGTGCCCAAAGATGCCCAGACAGAAAACAAGAAAAGCTGGCCTGAGTTCCAGCTAAGCCAGTTCCCAAGCTCATTAACCAGTGGATCCTGTCACCAGTCAAAGCACAAGCCACTGGCATGAGGCTCCAGAACACTTCAGTCTCCAAGGGGAAGTGCCAGGGATTCTTCTGAAGAGTTTTAATAAGGGCCACAGGAAGCGGAAGATCTTTCATTGGTTGCTAATATTTGAGAAATACAATGAATAAGAGATAGGATCAAACTGATGCAATGTTATGAAGTCAAATGAGACTTGCACCAAGACAACAAGTTCAAGGAGGGTAATTGGGTCAAATCCCCCTCACCCACATAGTTAGTGCTGTGAGCTACCAAAAAAACCCACCAGGAAAAAAAAAGACCATCACCAAAACAGTTTTCTGACAGTTCAGTGAGCTCAATCAGTTGACATGCAAAAACTTAACAAGCAGAAAGTCCAATACACAGGAGAGCCTCTAGAATTGATGAGAGGGAGGACATGTGACCAGGAGGGATAACACATGTTTTAGCTGCCTGTAAGCTGCTGGGATGGTTGAACTCATCTATATGAACCCTAAAGCCACAGAATGCCAAACCAGTATAATAAGCTCTCCCATGGTTAGCCCTCCCTTTCAGAGCTCACATGCACCAAAATGAAACAAGGAAGTGATGAAACTTTAAAAAAACCAACCACTCTACCTTCTGCCAATTAACTTCAACACAGATTGGTTTCTGAGTTCATTTGTCATGGGTGTGCTGTTTGGGCAGAAGAGAGGGTCTAGCTGCAGACACGTGTGGAAATGCCTGTCTCAGCAGCAGAGCAGGCTTAAAAAACGAAGAAAACCACTAGCCAAACCCAGGCATTGAAAACAGAACGAAAGAGACCCAAGTACTGGCAGTTCCTGCCAGTGGCACTGCACTTGAGCCATGGCTCTCCTGTACACAGGCACTCCCGGAGGAGGGCCAGGGCCGGATGACACAGCACTGCCGCAGGGACTGCTCCTCCTCCCGCCCGGGCACAGGCAAACAGCCGCCAGCAGAGCAGCCGGATTCTGGCCCCATCGCAGCAAACATGAACAGCGAGAGATCGTGGGACAGATGTTTTTGGGGGAGGGCAGGACCTCCCATCAGCCCAGTTATTGGCTCAGCTTCAGATGATTTTTGCTTCAAAACTTTCTATAATTCCTCACGCAGGAAGACCCACAGTATCACCGAGCCCAAACATCCCATAAAGGAGTAAAGGTGGGCAGTCACTGCTGAAACAGCGCTGTGAGAGGGGTGAGCGGCTCCCACAGCTCCTGCTGCCCCCCCTGCTCCTGCCTCCAGCCACATCAGCTCAGCCATCTGATGGAAACAACACAAATATTTGTTCTGGTGCACTGGAGAGCTTGCTGATCTGATAGAAGATCAGCTCCAGAGAAATGACATAGACTGCACAGGAAGTGACATGGCTAAAAATAGGACAAACCTTTTTAGGGGCAGCAAACCCTTGCTGAGCACCAAGCCTACTGTAAAATAAATCCCAAATGCATACACTATGCACATTTCAAAAGTGGTCTCCTAGCTTGGCTTCAGTATGACACTTGAAGTAGTTTCATAGATGAAGTGACAACAAGGACTTGGGATCAACATGACTACATGAACGTCCCCCTCGATTTGAGGTGTCACAACAAACGTGGAGCTTGTCAAGGAAATGCCTCTGGGCTCTGCCTGTTTCCCTGAAGCTGTGCCTGCACAGCATTCACAGAGTAATGCTATGAATTCTGAAGGTTATTCTGAATGCAGATGTGATTTACCCTAAAGAAAAAACCCAAAATAACAGAGCTCTTTACAGTATTTTAAGCACATTCCCTGCTTTGCTTTACAGTATAGTTGTATAACCAGTTGTATGTGCACTAATGAGAAGGAACAGACTAGAGGGAAGTGCAAGAGCCTTAACTCCTCTCAGGGCAACCCTGGAACATCCACTTCGTTGAAGATTATGGAATAAACAGCTTCTTTTTGTATTAGCTAAAAATTGCTAAATTTCAGCTGGAATTACCTCTAACTGTTATCTAAAATATATTTATTACCACCAGAAGCATGGCAGCACACAGCTCTGCAGGCTAAGTCCTCCTTTTCCTACAAATAAGGTGCTTAAAGTCTACCTGTTCCCTGTTAGTCCTGTAATACACAACTTCATGCATCTCATAGTGCCCTCTTACTGCTGCTACAGGTCCTACCTTTCCTCCCTCACCATAGCACATCCTCAGAGTAAATTCCTCTCTATACCAAGGAAAAAATATGCAAAGGACACTCCTATAAAATGTATAGAGGTGAAGCCGTACAAACACGAAAGCAGTACAAATCTTTTGGACATCAAGTTCTCTGGAGAAAGAGACACATCTTCTAGTACTCTGTAAAGCAAGTAACAAAATATTTGTGGACATCCCTTCCCCACAGAGCAGGCACTGTGATACTGGTCTTCCTCCCCACCCAGCTTTCTTCATTTCCTTTTAATTAAAATGTTTATATGCCACTAGTTTCAAATAACTGATACCCTAGCTTTATAGGCTTCAAATGTTAATCAGTAAGATCACAGAGAGCAGCATTTAGCAGGATTAAACACACAAGGTTTAGTAATAATCTCTTCACTGCCTCCCCCCCCCCATTCTTGACAAGAAAAAAAGAAAAAACATCCAGCACAGAAGCCAGCTTGCTCTTCATCTGTCTTCCCCAAAGAAAAAGGTCTCCTGAATACCAGTTATCATCATACTTCAAGTTGTGGTAAGGAAAATGAGCAGATCCTTACATCCTGCAGTACAGTCTTGTGTTCTGCAAACACTCCCAAAGTCTGTGACTGGTATGGGAAGGATCCCTCCCAAAAGCTATCGCTGAAGAGACCACCCAAACAGCATCGTGCCTCAGCACCACAGCAGATGCTGTTTGAACCATTCTGATGCCAGCTTTGAAACTGCTGCTCAAAAAGAAAGCAGAGCAGAGTGTGAGCTACTCTTCACTGTCAAAATCAGCACACTGACAGTTTTACCTGACACTTACCTCAAATGATAAATCCAATTTTAACAAGTGATTAAAATATTCCCTCCTCTGTCATAATCACTTTTATAATGAAGCAGCTCAGCACTGATTGAAGAAGCACCAATACTAATGGTCACTTTCTCTTTGTGCTAATGAAGCAAGGAAGAAACTGCAAAAGTGGTAATGTGTGCTGCTCAAACATACAAGCTTCATTCCCAGGCACAAATAAAGCAAGACACAAAGTTAGGCACACAAAAATAACACTTCACTTTAGAGCACATACTGGCACAGATACCCAATACCACCTGTACCACCATATGAAAAGAGATGCTGGTACAAAAAGCAATAGATAGGAAATGCATTTCTCTACAGTCTTATCAAAAAAAGGGCAAATAAAAGCTCAAGAGCAGAGTTCTGTTGAATCTTGCTGCAAAGCAAGTTCCCAAAGCACTGGCTGTGATCGAGGATACCGCTTCATAGTGGAATTTGCTGCTCAGGTGTCCTGCTGGAAGCAGGACACTACTCACGGTATAAAGCACTACTCACAAATTAATAGCAAGTTACAGACCAGTCCTACTTTCTTTTACTCCATTGCTGTCTCCCAAAAGGCTCCAATTTACATTCACTGAGCAGTCGTTTGTAGCTGCTTTAAGGCATTATCATGTCCCAGCAACTTGCCATGGAGCCAAGAAGAACTGGCAGATTTGAATAGGGGCCTCAGTCATTACAGTTCAGCACAGCTTGCTGGTTGCAGTCAGACATGTCATTTCATCTTACAGCTCACCCTGGCTAAAGCACTGCAGCTGGTTCACATTTGCCAGCACAGCTACATGTGTAGTTACACTCTGACCCAGTTTCATCAGAATGCTTTGAGTTAAAAAAAGTGAATATGGTTAAGGACCAGCTATGCAAGCAGAGCTGTAAGGGCAGCGACCTCTTTGTTCATGTAGCAGCAGAACACACAGCTGCTGCATTTTTCAGAACATGGGAGTTCTAACTTCCTCAGCACCAAGACAATCCATACATTTTAAAGCTTTCCACACATTCCACTGAGCCTCCAGTTTTCTTCCTGCTCATAACAAAGTTTTAAATTGTAATTTGAAGTAGAATTTATATAATGACTTCATAACAAAAACAAAATACTCACACTAGTGACCAAAGACTCACATAAGATGTTCTTTTAACTCACTTGACAAGTCATTTAATATCTACTGTGTTCCTGTCTATTCCTGTTGAACAGCTTTTTATTTTTGTTTCATGCACAGACTTATTTTAGACCAACATCAAGTACTTATACTAGACACTCCTAGCAGAAACTTTACAAAAAGATAGAGTTACAGAAGTCTTTTCTTCACTTCCAATTTTTAGTAGTTAGCAAGTTTAAATCCTTCCATACAAAAATTAAAATATAAATAAAATTTGGACTCTTAAGAAAGCTGCATCTCAGATTGCAGTTGTCCGAATGTGAAAGAATCACACTAGTGAAAGAGATACACACATGAGAGAAAGTGCAAACTCAGAAGTGGCAGATGGACAGAAAAGAGACAGTTCAGGTCTTAGGAAGGGAAAGAACATGAGCAACTATCATAACTAATCTGAGCCAGAATATCAAAAACCCAGGAACACCTGGTATAGACAAAGCCTCCAGTGTTAAAGAGTGTATGCTGGTAAGTACAGCTGACTGCTCTTGTACTCAAGGTTACACCAAGAACAAGAGAACATTTCACTACCTCTTCACTCTTACTAAGCAAGAACAAAGATGCACAGATTCTACACTGGTATCAAGGAGATCACTGATAATAAGGACTCCGTTTTCCATGCTTGTCTACATACACTATTAATAGATGTTACTTTGAAACTGTAATTACTACTTGTGACCACGCTTAACCTTTGCAAAGCACGGATTACTAGAGCCAAAGATTAACTTCTGTAAAAGAGGAGGTACCTCAGACTCTCATTCACCTCATGCAAATACATCTAATTGCGAGCAGTGACCACTTAAAGAGTACAAACAAAACCAAGATGTATAAACAAATTTATCATATTTAATTTCCAAACTTTCTAGTATACTCAACACATCAAACAAAGGGCCAATTCAACAAAGTTCACTATTTTACTGAAAATTAATTTAAAAAAAACCCCAATAATTAACAAGCAATGTAAGAGATACATTTTATTACCTAATAGGAGGAATCATGTTTTATTTATTCTGGAGTTCAAAGAGGTAGAGTACAGATAAAAGGATTTTCATGGAAGCGTTGGAATGCCAGAAAGCTGCCACATAGAGCTACTGGTGTGATTATGGGTTTTTTTCCAAGAATGACCACTACTTTATACTGGAGCATCTGCTAACTGCTGAGACACCTAAAAGATTAAGTGCAGCTTGTGTAAAAAGACTGTATAAAACCTTCAGCACTCATCTTTATCATTCATTTCAATTTGAGTCTAAAGCAGCAAAATACAAGTCAAGATGGCAAGAATTATAGCTGTTTGTACATTTAATCCTGTACAGTGGGACTTCCCAGTTGTTCTAGACTAACACTGCAGCACCACTAGAATTAGACCCTTACATATGACACTATCCAAACTTCCTGAGATGCAAAGAAACATCATTTTTTCCTCTGACTTAAAAAACTGTAAAGCCTCTTATTCCCCAATAGCACAATACATTTGTAGGCAACCTGGTTCATTCAGCAAACTCCAGTTCAGAGCAGCACAGAAATGCTTTCAGAAAGAGCACCACCAGCGTGTTCTAAGTTTCTGTCTCTTCAGTGATGCCTATCAGAAAATCTAAGCTGACAAAGCTGCCTTTTTGGAGAGGTCAACCTGAATGCAAGTGAAAACAACAAAACAAAACCCACCCACACCACAAAAGTCACTTCTTGGCTTCAATAATAAAAAACAGCAAATAACCCTTGGAGCTGAACATGTTTACAGTGAGCCATGACAGGGACCTTCACTAAAGATTACTAGTTAAACATTAAAAGCACTGAGAACAACACAGGAACTATAGTTGTTCTGTACAAAGTAGAGACAACTTCTAATGAGTTACAGACAAAGAAAAGTGAACATGAGAAAAGAGTCTATCATGTGTTTCAGGAAGCTGGTTTTGATCTGGTATCCCTGGGAGAGTCATGGTGAGAGAAGTTCAAGAGACATATCTGAGGAACACAGAGAGGACACTGGCCAGTCACCCCACTGGTCATGCTGTCCTACCCAAAGCGCTCTATGTCCTTACACAAGCCAGAGAAGAGTGTTCTCCCCCACAAATATGAAGTTGTACTTACTCAGTTTAGCCTCCCCAGACCACCCAAGATTTAAGGCAAGCAGGCTGAGCGAGCCCATTTTTGGAGGATGGCTGTCTCTGAGACAAGACTGCATGGAAACCTTACATGAAGTTACACTTGTAATAGAACATGCAGCTACTTTTAAAAAAGCACTCTTTTAGGGAGTCCTTGCTCTGGCATCTCTGCTCAAGAAGAATAAAAATTCAGGAGTTACACCCATTAGAAAAATCAAACCATGTCAGTAATTGCTCATCAGCAGCTGGCTACGTCAGCTCGCACGGTTTCCATCACGTGTGGCTGAACTGGTGTCAAACCGCACAAGTTGCGGATATTGCTTGAGGAGCCCTTTTCTTTCCTCTGGAGTTTGTGCCATCTCATACTTGTATTTTGGCATGAAGGTGCTGCAGGAATCCTTAAGCTGCCCTTCATATTTCTACACAGCCCCATAAATGTAATGTTTACTTGAAATCTGTCAGATTACAGAAATGCCTTCTTTTAAAATGCTCTATGTAATATAAGCAAGCTACTCTGAAACAGACCAGACAGGGCTGCATTCTGCTTTCTTTGGTATCAGATGCTGAAGCTGGCCATTTCAGAAATCAGAGGCTGTATAAAATTAGAATCAGGATATTCTAGAATTCTCTAAATTCCTTTAAAATACTAGGCCAAAAGGGATGCAGGAGAGCAACTCCATAAACTATCTTTGATGATATATTTTAAAACAGGTTTGACTTTACACACTGATGAGAAATAATCTGTAAGAAGGATTCAAACACTTACAAGATTACCCTCATAATTACTGAAAGAATAGATACAGATTCAGTAATCGCTTCTTTTGAGCTTCAGTGAATAAGTAATCTTCTCTCAATACAGCATAAGTTTCACTTATTTTAAGCACATCAAACCCAGAAGAGATAAAAGCCGCTTTAACACAAGTTCCCAAAATAGACAGCTTCTTGTTAACAAAACACCTGTTGCTAAGAACTGACAGTAAGCACAAAACACGTTATAATTTGTTTTTATAAACAGCACTATGTAGAATTTTAATTAGCTTATAATGCCACAGTTCTATGTGGGTCTAATGCTAAGGGAGCTCCTGCTCTAATATCAGGGTTCCTATGCGTTAATAAATAAAACAATCATCAGTTCTGGCTAGGGCATCTTCAATTCAGCTTAACTTCCAAAAACACTGTGATTATCATGCATGATGTGTAGTTCTATTTAGAATTATGCACTATGTCTAATTTAAGTGTGCAAAATTATACAATACCCTTACTGTGGTTTTATGGGGAACTCAACCTAAAGCTAGAGCCTGACCAAAGGAAGAGGGTATGTAAGGACAAGTTTTCAGCAGAAGAGGTGTAAGTACAATGTTCCCTGTGGCAAAACTGCATTCCTCATCTCTTGCAATACACTTAAATTTAGTCAAGGGACTCAAAGGTATTGCTTTGTTTTAACCCCAATGCTATTCTAGGGGGGTTTTTTTTGCTGCTTTTTTCATCCCTTTATTATTATTTCAATCCCTGGGGAAGCCAGCTTACACCATCCCAAACAAATTACATGTAGTATGTAGATGTCTGCATACTAAAACCCTGCCAAAGCATAGGAAAATATTACACAGGTGATCAACAGCTGCCACGTTGGGACAACTGGTATTTATCCATCACTTTAACATACTGTCAAGCTTCACTGAAGATATGAATAGACCAACTGGTCCCACTCTGAAGTTTTGCATCTTTCCTTAGCTTCCTCTCAGCTGTCACTTTACACTCCCTGAAACAATGGAACGTGTAAACATCCAACTGCAGCCTATACACGTGTATTCAATATCTATTTATATGCAACTAATGCAATGGCTTCGTGACACAGGTAATTTGGGGCTTTAGATACCTCGGTCACAGCATTGCTGGGACAGGAACTGATCTACCCTGAAGACTTCATTCTTCAAAAGCTTGGACTGGCTCTTGTATCTGGTTTATGGTGCAGATCTGTGCCAGAAGAGTAAAAAGTAACAGTGCACTGCAGGAGGAAGGTGAACCTACCAGATCAATAACAAAACCAAAATTTAAGGCATAGCCTCACAACTTAAGCCAAGGAAAAATACACACATCACCAGGAGGTCAGAGTGAGAATTACTAAGAGTTGCCTTGTGTCAGCTTTGACTATCCAAGTGCCAAGTTAACAGATAAGGGGCTAAGAAACTATCAGAAATTTGCAATGAGACACTCTCCTTTCTGAAGGTTTCCAAAAGTACACCACTTGCTCAGATGGAGAGGTCATTGCTTAAGAAAAGCTTAAAAAAATACTGGAAGCAACTTGATTGAGGACAACTGGCATTTCTTCCCCCACTGCCATCATGGAACAGAAAATAGTTTTTTACACTTCTTCCCTAAGCCCATACAGAACAGACTGTACATATTTCAGTTTCTCATCTGAGGAGAAAGCCAGAGCTGACAGCTTTCGAGTAAGAGTCTGCATTGCAAACATTGTGCTTTAATCACTAGGGCATCCTTTTTACCTACAAATACTCCAGTTACAACTCTGTGAACTGCCCTCCTGATAATCAAGTCTGTTATTCATTCTGTTTCCAGACAAGATTCCCCTATGTGAACACACATTTCTAGTACAATGTCTCCCCCACTCACTGTCCAGAACACTTAGATCAGCAAGTTAAGAACACAATCGTCTATAAATAGCATGGCTGGATGCCACTGTCTCCCCACTTATTACTATGCTACCTTTGTAGAGAGTTTTTTTTCTACAATTCTACATGGAAAAATAAAGCCATAGATGGCTTTACAGGAGGGACTTACAATCAAAAAGGCCAAGCTGTTAAGTAGTGCCATTGGGATTTCCCCTGTTTCCTCAGGCCACATAAACAAAAATTCACATTTTTAGAAGCATTTTGAACAATAACTCCTCAAGTAGATCAAATTTATCTTTTTATCCTCTTGCCATAGTGATTGTATTCTGCCAGAGAACAGATTGACGTGTGACAAAGTAACAGCCCTTTCTAGAGCAAGAAAAGTTCATGATATAAAGAAAAAGTAGACAAACGTAGAAAAATGCAGACTAGATCTCCAATTATTTTGCTTGGCATATTAAAGCCAGCATCACACTTCAGAATGGATAAAAAGGGGGAAAGGAATCTGCTCACAGGATATTGAGCTTCAACTGTCAACAACGTGTGGCTTTCTGTTATGATGCTCATTCCCTTCCATTCACAAACTACGGCCAACAGAGCTTCTATCAAGAAACAATAGAAAAAAAGAAACAAAGGAAAGAAACAGGAAACAAAGGAAAAAGTATTTTCCTTTTTACTATGGTACAAGGTCAGAATCAGGAGGGCTATCAGCAAGAACAAGCTTCTTTAGTTTGGCCTAAAGGATGCAGGCACAAGCACAGCAGCTTCAGCTACGCTGATTCCACAAGTATAGCATCCTCGCTATGGCTTGGAAAAAAGCCCAGTGCCCTTACACTGCCTCCCAGAAATCCCTTCTGTCTCACACCCCTTTTGTGAAGGCAAAAATCCCCACACAACTGTTGAAGAATATATGTCCCTTACATTAAAAAAAAAAACCACTAACTGTAACTTGTAGTCCTGGGTTTTAAAAATCAACTGTCCCATTTTAAAACTAACTTGATGCTTCTCAAGGAAACCCAGCAACACTGCAATGCACATTTTATACTGCATGTGCCACCCTGTGTAAGCTCACCAGGCTGAGCTTTCAGGCCACACAGAAATGTTTCAATAAATTCTTCATTTCATGCCTTGACAGTCTGAGAAATTAAGGTGCCAAAGCTGCAGGAAGGACACAGGTATTATTCAGAGCAGACTGATGTTCCAGCCATTCTGATTGTGTAGTGTGGGATCTGAGGTTGAAGACAGAAGGATAAGTAGGTAGCAACTAATCAGGGATTTATTTATATACAGAATGACTAGGTATACACTTAAGACCATGGGTCATAGTCACATTATGACTTCTCAAAATAACAGGCTAATTCCTGCAGAAAGAGAGACAAGGCCACAGCCAGAGGTTTACAGACACCAAGTAAGAAAAAAGCAAATGCAGAGAGGCAACAAAATCAACCGAGTGACCAGAGTGTGAAATTAGATTTTTTTTTTGTTGTTGTTATACTGAAGAAAAAAAATTAAAGCCAATTAGTCCATTGCTATGCACAGAAGTTTTAAACCACTTTTAAATGCACTCAAAGAACCAAGTTTGAGTGGACTTATTAAGAAGGCAACAAAGTCATGCCCAGCTGTCAGACCATTCTGCAACAAATCAAACACTCCTTTATCTCAGCACTAGCCCCTGCATGGTCTGTCACACACAGCTAACAATTTGTTTGTTATGTAACTAACAATAATACACTTACCTTAACGTATTGTTACTAACGCTGCCTTCCTCCTCACCCAGGATACTTAAACAAACCCCACGGAAATATGCTGATACTCAAAACAATTCTACTGAGCAATTCTGAAGTCTCTTCCCTGAAAAGCATTTCAGGTAAGTCCTTCCATGTTGCCACAATTTTTTCCCCTTTCTTTGCAAGTTAGTAATCAAATGCTTTGGTATCGTAGAACACTAAAGTAAGTACTTTTCTTGTCGCTTTTCACCTGGAGAAAGAATTAGTTATCAAACAAATGTCAAACTAATACCTACAAAATCACTTTACTTAAAGACTGGTATGATATTTGGATAGCATAATCCCAACACGAGAAGTCTGGTGAAATTCATTTAGAAAACTCTCCTGTACCAGCAACTAAAGCTACCTCATAACCATCTTATCTGATTCTGAAGGAACCAAGCAAGGAGAGCAATCTCCAAACCTTTCAGTTGAATGCTCACAACCACTTCTTTTGCCCCACCTTGACAAGATGCAGATCCCAACTCAAGGTCATCCTGTTGCACAGAAAACATTCTGATCCATGACAACACAAGGCATTAAGGCCTTGATTATATATGATTTTAGAATAACATGTTAAATTCATACAAAATTCATACGCGGGGTAGTAGAGAAACAATTTTATCCTTCTTTGCAGTCTCATATCTCCCCTGCCACCCAATCCTTGAAACCAGCATGATCAACAACTCGTTGAATGTTTTCTTCTGACAACCTAAATTAGAGATAGCCTTCTGTATAAAATACATTAATATGCCAAACTTAGGTACAAAATGCTCCATTTTTGCCTATAGACTCAATGGTTCTCTTGCCACAAACATCATTTAAAACTTTACATGGAAAATACCTGCCCTCCTCATGCAATATTCTGCTTTCATCAGTGTAATTACATTTCATGGCACACACACCAAAATCGTCCAGCCTCCTACCTTGTTCAGACTGATGGTGAAAACTTCAGGCCTTGATAAAGAAACTCATGAAATGCAAAATGTTTCAACAAGCCCAAAACACCTCACTTCCATCTCAGAAATACCTCTCTTAAGCTCCCATTCCAATTTGGTTATTAAGTTTATATTTGTCTCCCTAATCCTTCACATAGATAAAGATGCATTAGCATCATGAATTACAGGACACAGTGGTGCAGTGCTGTCTTAAACCCTGGGCTAGTTAAACTGCTGGGGTGGCTGCCAGGGCCTGCCAAGCCAGCCACACTGTTTATAGTTTAGTTCTCCAGATACAGGATTATTACGTTTCAGACTGACAAATACCATATCCTGAAGGTTAGAGTCCTGTGACACAAATACATCCTGGCAGGGCAGAACAGCTGAGCCAGGGTGGTCTTCAGCAGAGACAGTCTGAGCTCCTGCAAGATTGCTGAAGCATTAAGTTAAGGAAGAGCTGTGAGTTTATAAAACTGCTGCTTAAAAAGGAGCTATTTTTAGGAAATACTCAAACGAGTGTTCATTTGTCTAAGTAATACTCAAAATACTGTCTTAAGTTGATCTAAATGGAGCAGAAGATGGATCAGGTTGGGATTTAACTCAGTTTATCTCTTAATGCATAATTTAATAGCCAAAAAAGTTACTTTTCAAATGAAAAAAAGCCCTCAGTTTCTTTCAACAACTGGAGAATGAGCAAAAAAACCCAACACGATTGAGGAGAAACAGTTTTTGCACTGTCAAAGCTTTGTTTTAACTAATCTCTGTTTAGCTCAAAAGCCCTATAAACACACTTGGAAGAAGGGATCTGTTAAAAATATATCACCCCACCCCTTCAATTAAGGGCTGAGACGCTTATGACACATCTGAGAGATCCAACAAGAACAGGGAAGACAGACTAAATGTTCCTGATACTTCTAAAGGTTAAAAAAACCAAAAAACTAAGCTGGTTTAAAAATCCCAAACATGTTTCATGCCTCTGTTAAATGGATTTTAAACCAAGAACAGATCCCAACTACTTTTATTCCTTTGTAGGTCATGTGTAATTAACTGCTTATTTTCACAAAACCTTATTACAGTGTAAACATCACTGGGCAGATGATCTGCCCCACCCAGAGCAAGCACCACACCACAGGAGGACACACAACTATCTCCTGAGGAACCCTTGTATCTGCAGGAGAGGGCTGGTCCTCGCCACCAATCTGCCCTACAACAGCACCCCAGTGCTGATCACACCTCCTCAGCTCACTCCTTTCCTAGAAACTGCAAGAAAACCAGCTAGAGGCCAAACCTCACAGCTAAAACCATGGGCAGGTGTCCCTTTTTGAGTATCACTGACACGCTCTAGGATGACATGATTCTTCTCCCCCCTCCCTTCTGCCTTGGGCACAGGATAATTAGCAGAAATGATCACTAAAGCACTTGGGAAACGGGGTGGGGGGGGAAGAGAAGGGGAAAAGAGCCAGTTGGGTTGGCTCCAGCCACCAGGTCAGAACAATTTGAGCCAGCCTAGATGACTTTGCCTGCAGTGCTCACAGAACCCACTCTGCTGGGAGCAGGCAGGAGGCCCTGTGTTGGCAGACAGGGCCCAACAAGCAGGGGGCGAATCAAAAGCCCAGGTCCCTGTTTTCAGGGTGGGCTTCTGCCCTACCTAAGGCTCGGAATTATTTTACAGAGATCAGCCCATGACAGGCACAGGTGGCCTGAACAGAGCCAGAGTGCAGGGTCATCATCCCAGCTCACGCTGGGCCACCCACCTCACAACACTGGGCAGTGCCACCAGCAGCCAGTGGACTGTAGGGCACAGATGTCCTTTGTCTCATAAAGAGAGGAGGTCCTGCATTTTGTACACAGGGTTACTGTAGATTTATAAAATCTCTTTATTCGCATCAGAGATGCATATTCCATTCTGGCACAGGAAGCAGACACATAAATCCCACAGCACACAACACGTTCACAGTGTTTAAGATCTGCAGATGGAGCACGTGCAGGAGAAGGTCTTATGAACAAGAAATACTGGAACAACCAATCGTCGTGCGGGGACAACACAGGTCCTGCCAGCAACGGCTTTGAATGCAGGCAAGAAACATTTGCTGTAGCCTGAATACAGAAGTTGTACAGCTGTGCCAGCAAAGTGGTATGTTTATCCTTTAGGGAAGATTTGCTTTCTACAAACAGCCTGCATTAGAACTGTATATATGTGGCAAGAGAGTTGAGCATTTCACTCCTGTGTTGAATAACTCAGGAAAATGGGTCCCAGATAATATATCTTTCCTAACTAAGTTGGGGGGCAGAGGGAGCCCAAGAAACATGGCTGCTCAGTGATCAAGCAGGATGAATCAAGTTGCCTCATGTATTCAGCTTTTATCTTGTTCTAAGCAAAATCAGCTTTTGGCTAAATGTAATATTTAATAGCACACAAATACTTTAGTTGGCTTCCTTTAGTTTCAGCAATTCTAATACACATACTCACAAGTCTAGAGAAATTCCAGCTAACTCTACTATTCTTCCTGCTCTCACCTCATACACCTGATCTAGTCTTAGGCCTAGCATCACATGGAAGTTAAGAAATTAATATCCAGGTATTTAAACGCTTACATATCTTGGTCTTAAACCCACTACAGGAAACCTATCCCAACTATCAGCTAAAAGACCATATACAGTCACTGCCAATTATAAAATGGTATTTCCAGGATTTAAATACAACCCAGGACATTTAAAAATGCCATGAACAGATAAAGACAACAAGAGTAATTAGTAATTCAGACTTATAAGCCACTGGCCCATGGCAAGACACCAGTGGGTCAATATATAGATAGATAAATGAATGCAATCTATACCCAGTATTTTGTGAGCAAACAGCATAGCTCAATTTAAAACTGAAAGAATGAGGTATACTTTCAAAATAACACTTGTTTACATTCAGTAAAGATCTAAGCAATTGCTTTCCACGGTCATTTGAAAGACTGTTGCTCAATTTTTCACATCCATTCTTCTATCACCATGACTAATCACACAAAACACATCAAACTTCTTAGACTCAACAAGTATTAGGGACATGAGTACTTCTTTCCAATTCCCACGAGCAGCTGTGTATCAACCCACATGATTTTATAAAAAACAGGAAATATTTAGGGAAGTAAGAAATTAGATTTCCCAATCTGAAAGCCTTGTTTTAAATGTGGCCTCATCTAATACAGAAAGGGTGACAATTAAAAGAAAGTCTTCATTCTCATTAGAACCCCTCTGTTTCCTGCCTCGCCACTTCCTGCTCTCCTCCCTCTCACCCTATCCCATGCCACCCATGGCAATTTAGACTTTTCCTGTTCCTGAAACCCTTTCAGATGCACAAAGTGTCACTAAAAATACCATATATGATATAACTGGTACAGAAACTGAAAATAAGCTTTCCTGAAATCAAACACCTGCTACCATTAGGCAATACAGGTTTCCAAAGAGATTCAGATCAATTCCAAAGGAAAAAAAATCCCCCCCGTTTTTTATTTCCCTTGGATGGAAGGGTAATATCTGCAACAGAGAGCAGTAACACTTAATTTTTCCTGCCTGTTTTTGTAATAAGAGCTCTGACAGACCCAGACACCCTACAAAACTGATTAAAATTGAGAAAATTTGCCATGTTTTACATAGTTTTTACATATCTTTGTTCTAAATGCTAAAGACCTGCAAGACATTCTTCTCATCAAGAACAAACACACAGACAACAGCACAGCAGCCTTCAGTGATACAACAAAGGACAATTTAAGACAAATGACTTGGAGCAAATGCTATCACTGAATAATCCCACAGCAGCTGTCATAATTAGTTACCTCCATTCTCATCAGAATCAGGGAAGTTAGAGTTAAAATCGAGCTCTCTTCCTGTAACATTGTGTAACTCCAAAACAGCAGCATTATCCTCGCTATTTTAGAATTAACATTTCTCCATAAGATAATGTGGAACCGCTCGATTCTTCCACATCAGAACACCCGGTGAAAGCCGAGAGATGACAAAAGAAACTCGGTCAAGTTTGAGCCTCTCGGCACCTTATTTCCTGTCTAAAGAGCCCTTTTGTTCTGCTTCCCTGCATAAATGTTAATATCCTGCCATCATTAGAGAGCGAAACGACGAAGGAAAGCCCCACGCACATGAACTCCACTGCCCCGGAGGGCGGAACGACGCCACACGACGCGATTAGAACGGCAAAATTCCTACCAACACGATCTCCACAATTTTCTGTTCGCTTCACCCCAGATTAACTTCACTTGGAGCTGCACTTCGGCGCAACCTACCCTGGGCACGGGGCCCGCCCTCCCGCTCCTATTGGCCGAGGCGGCAGAGACCCGCCCCTCCGGCCCGGCCGTGCCCGCTGATTGGCGGAAAGGCCTGTCCGTCACGTAAAGAACTTTTCCTTGCTAGCAGGTTAGGCTGGGCGGGCTTGGACACCCCGGGCGCGCGCTCTTAAAGGGACCGTGCCCCGCTCCCGCCGTGATAAACCCGAGCCGCGGGCGGGCGCACCCCGGGACTGATGCCCGGGACGGACCCCGGTCCCCGCGGAGCGCCCACCCCTTCCGGCACCTCGCTCCCGGCCGGGGGGTCGGGGGTGGAAGAGAGGATAACACCCGAGCAGGCTGGGAACGCTTCTCCCGCGGCAATTACACAACTGCCGCTTGCTCCACTTATGGGATAAAATTAGCTGTGGGTTTGGAGCCCATCCGCGCTTTAAGGGTGACTGGAGTTACCCTGGGAGGCCGAGCACACTATATAAATTAGTAACCCCGGCTAAAAATACATCGGGTCGCCGGTTCCAAAGACTTCCACCCATTTAAAGCATGAGTCAGCAGGAGCTCCGCAGGAAGTGACTGTCTCCATCCCACAAGGTACCACGGCTTCTGCCAGAAACTTTTTGTGCTTATTCAGGCTTCACTTGACTGAACAAATTTGCAAGATCCCGGTCACGTTATGACAACAGCGTTTCTCACGGCACAGCTTCCTCTCAGCACTACACAAAACCCTGTCCCTTTGGATTAAAAGTGGTTCTTTTTCTTTCGTGCAAACACAGACATGGTTCCCTACCCATCCATCCATTGAGAAGATGAGTAAAAACAAAACAAGGCTTAATACACATTTCACAAGTGCAGATAGGACACCTGGTTCAAGACGAACCTTGCCCCATTCCTATCAAGCAACACAGGGAAGATCCGGAACACAACCACTGTTCCCTCCTGCACCCACAAGTATCATCATAGTTACACAAGACTTATCTGGGTAGCAAGGTTGCCTTACATAAAATATATTCATGTGTTTAGTGTAAAATCACTAAAAATATTAAGCTAGAGGAAGATAAAGCACTTGTCAGCACAAGCACTTTTGGGTTGTTTTTGTAGTGTGCGAAGGCAGAGAGGAAAAACTTGTTTCTGGTTCTTGCCACCTTTCCTCTCCCAGTGTTGGAGCTGCCTCTGCCTTTCCCTTACTTCACCCACCACCAATACCATAAAATGGTGATATTTTAACTTCCCTAATACAGATTAATAAAGTCCAAGGCAGTCCAGCACACTGCTTTACTGCAAATACCATGCAACATCAGGAAAATATTTACAGCTAAGTGCTCCCTTGAGCTGTGAGACACCAAAAAGAGCATAAAAAACACCTTCAGGAAGGACATTTACTTCTGCTAAAATGATGAAATAGCACATTCTGTATTACCTATTTTAGAGCAACCTATCATGCCACAAATCCAAGTAGGACTGAAAAGCAGCAATTGGTTGTAAGTTAATATGTATGAAACACTACAAGAACAGAATTAACAATGTTCACCTAACTTCCCCCAAAATACCTGAAATATAAGCTGAGAGAACCTTAATCCTTGAATTTGAATTCAGTGCCCTGAGAGAGCCAGCACTGTTGGAGGCTGATCTGGGGTCCCCTGAGGATAACTCATACTTGCATGACACTTTTTTTGACCAACCCTTATCTAAGCAATCAAAACCAAGAACACAGTTCACGAAAACAAAACAGACCAGTGAAGTGTCCCTCAAGTATCTCAGTAACCAATCTTGGAAAGCTTCAATTTAGAGCACATTAACTTTAGGCCCATAAAAACAGCAGCACAAGTCACAAATCATATCAACCAAACTGCCAAGTGCTAGAAGACACGACAACCCTGAAGTCAGCATTGTTGTTAGGGTACTTTAAAAATGAGAGGGGAAAAAAACCCAAACCAAACATACTAGTCCAAAAGTCTCCAGCTCTATTTGCTACCACAGCAGTCCCACCGTCTTGTATTGGCAATGAAAAATAATTTTTATCATCAAACATCCCACACCTCATGACTCTGTCATGCAGGCAACTATGAGCTCTTATCACTACAAGTTCCATCCCTTTTCCTCCCCACCTCTTCCCCCCAAGCCCTGCAGTCTGGCCAACTCCTGAAACCCAGCTCTGGTGCTCATCAGCCCCTTCCACCTGCCTTGAGACTCTGAACTGGCAGAAGTTTGGCCAGCCTCTGATAAGCAAGAGTGTGGCTTACCCAGAGCACAAGGGGGATGGCAAAAGCAAACTCTCCTCTGCTCAGCACTGGCCTCCCAGATTTGCTTACCTCATCTCATTTAAAACCTAAACAAGCACACACACAAGAAAACTGTTGTATTAAGAAAGCCCCAGGAGTAATTTGTTATCCTCATAAAAGTAAAGATCCCCACATCATTGTGAAATGGGGTATCCAAACTAGATTCATGGTTGACCCTAGGTCATTGAACTAGAAATCATGGGTAAACACATCTGTATCTAATTGCTGGGAAACCATGCATTAAAAATTTGCTATTCATTATCTCATGCTGCAGTGAAACTAGACATTAGAAAGCCTAATTTTTAGCCTCAGTTTCTGCAAAAAGCCATCTATTTTCCCTCTAAACACACATACATTGGAAAAATAGCACAGGCACATTTTAAGGTTCAGGCTCAAGTTAAGCCTTTGTTACTCTTACAATATATGTAGCAATACAGAAAAAACGAAAATAGAAGATTACAGCTGCGAGAACACTAAGCAGGGAAGCTTTCACAGCAGTGTTTAAAAAAAATCAGTTTGCTGCCACCAAACTTTTCATTTGGACGGTAAGACAGCACCTGACTCTCATTTGACTACTGTTATCATGGAGCAGCTAAAAGGCCATTTGTCCTGTCATCTTACACATGCAGAAGACAGCAAGTTTGGAACACCTGACAGCTCAAGAAATCAGGAACAGAGCCTTTCATCTTTAAGTCAACCGTTCAACAGAGACAAGAATAGTAGTGATCAAAAGCTACATGTGATGGCTGTTCACGGATTAGATGAAGACATGGTTACTCAACATCCAGGTCCCAACAGATCAGTGTGAACCACAAAGAGCTTTCTTCACTATTTTGCACCTGGTTTTCGGTCCTGAATTCATTATACCTCCTGGATTCTCTACATGTTAATAAGTAGCACAGAAACTGATCTGCTGCATACCCACACTGAACTGGGACTGGAGAAAAGGACTTTACCCTTTGGTTGTCAATTATGTCTGCACTACAGCATGTGCTGAATTGTTTATTTATTATTATTATAGTTCTGCGCTTTAGTTCTTTTTATTACTAGAGACAGCTTTCAAAAAAGTATTTAGCTTCCCATGCCTTTCACACCCTCAGATGCTGTAATCCTGTTTATAAACAATAGTTCTCAAACTTGCTGTGTATTTTTGAAATGTATCAATTTTAAAAGCACATTAGCATAGGAATTTCAGAACTTTGGCATCTGAGAAATGACTCTGAGACAACATTATTAAATTTTTTACCACACATAAAAGAACCATTAACTTCATGAGGGCCATGACTACATAAAAGGCAGTGGAAAAAAATTCCCTAAGTGAAGAAACAAACACTCCTTTTCATATAATGCATTCTTCAACACATCAGTGTGCAGTCCCTGCAAAGTCTGCTAGCAACAGCTCCTTTCCAGCCTGACTTCAGTTTTGAAAGTCTGCAAAAGTACCTGGAACTTCCAGGCTGGATAAGCAAGATGAAAACAAGTTCAGAGTGTATGTTGACTGAAGGTCCCCAGAGCATGGGTTCATTGTCCTGCTTCAAACACCACCACCAAAAACAAACTTCTACACAAACCCAACAATGCACAGTTCATAGTTCTTAGTAGCACATTACTTCCCGAGAATGAAATTGCTGATGAAAAGCCAAGATCCTAGAAACCTAGCAGGAAACTTATCCTTAGCTGTAACTAAGGAGGCCCTCACATACAAAGAATTCAACTTGCTATTCCAGGAGTTTGAAGAGAACAACATACCAGACTGATGAGTTTTCAGTAGTCTTGAACTTTTGAGATTCCTCTTGCTGCTTTCAATCCCAGATGTACTACTGCACTGCAATAATCAGATCTGGAAACAACAAAGAGGTGCACGTGGTAAATACAGAGAGGTCTGCTGAGCTGTCTGGACAGCAGTACAGATACACCAGACAGACACATTCCCCTGGATGTTTTAGCAGTTATCTCAAACCACCCAAATCTTAGCTGACCTGAGATATTATTAAAGTTCCAGCATGTTAAATCCCAACTCTTTCTATATAGGGAATAAGCCCTTAACAAAATCATTTGTCCCTGCCCCATAAGGCTGGACATCCCTAACAGGTCTCAATCTCTCAGCAGCTGCCATATTAGTTTGCTTTGGGGTAGTTGGGGTTTTTTGGGGTTGTGTGATTTGCTTGAGTGTTTTTTTTCCTTTTTTTTTTTTTCTTTAATTAGAACATGGAATTGTATCTTGTACAAATGCACAGCCAAGGTCTCTGGTGATAGAGGGCCACATTACTTGCTTCAGCCAAAGTCCTTGAAAAATGATCTGGACATTTTAAAAGACACTTCCTTGATATCAGGTATCTCTTGGGTGGAGCAAAAATAAGTATGCTGAATTCAATGGAAACTGTAGTATAGTCCAAGTGCATTTATATGTAATCTATAATAATCTTTGTAGGTCAAATCACGTATCATGAATGCAAGTCATAGCTCATTCAGTATTTAAAAAAAAAAAAGGCTGCATAGCAATTAACTGCCAAGAAAATGGAGACAGAAGTTTGTACACTTCCAATTCTCTCAGAAATCAGACTGATTAATATAGCTGTTACAAAACGACACACTTTCAGAGAAACAGGGATTACCTTTATCTGTAACCATAGCAACTTTTCAGTAGTTTGTGTTAATGCTACTCTCCCTCTGATAACTTGCCACTATCTCTTTCAAGCTATTCGTGTAAGGTTTTGAATGTGCCATATGAGACCACGAAATAACAAGAAGTTGAAATATAAACTTACATTCTTCAATCACACTCCTGTAAATATACTATGTCATACACAATGTTGATAATTTTTGACATAAATTCATGATTAGTCAAGAAGTAAAATAGTAAGAGATTAAAATAAATTTAACATGATTCACAGGTTTTTAAGACAATCATTTTAAGAAGTATTCTGTAAAATACATACAGGAGACAGTTTCTCCAGTAGTGAAAAGTATCTTCTCCTCTATCTGCAAAGTAATAAACCCAAGGAATTATGCCATGAACATGCCAGAAACTTTGTTATTCCGTACCATAAGGAACAAAAGTCTTTCCTATATACATTTATTTTGGTCTGAACAAATACAAGACAGAAAAGAGCCAGTCCCCTGGTGATAATAAAGAACAGGTGTAGGTACCTCCACACTACAAAAACAAATCAGGTAGAATTCAAAGAGTAAAGATGTAAAAGTTAGAGGACAGACGAGAAAGAGACAAAGGAAGGAACTGACATATTTTCTTCCCCAATTGTTGACTTACCATCATCCACAGTTCAGAAGAGGATTAGCACTCTGTGCAAAAAATTATTTGACACAAGACAAACAAAGACATTTGCTTGTAAGTAGAAGGAAGAAGAGAATAATTCCCTTTTTTTTTTTTCCCTGAACTTGACAGGACAGCTTACCAAGCTGTACCCTTCTCTTTTCAGTGTAGAGTTTGGCACAGTTAAGATGTGAGCACAAAACCTTAGAAGAGTGAAAGAAACTCGGCACGCTCTTTGCTCCCTGTAACTCTTATGCAATGACACCTATTATAGGACAAGCCTGGACAAACACTCGGGGAATGGACTTCAGAACACAACGGTGCACTTGAAGTCAATCCATGCAGGGGGTGAAGTAACTACCACCCGGTTTTGCTGAATGCCACCACATTACGTCAGCACACATGGTGGAAGCTTTTGTATTTCGTTGTTGCTGCTGTTGTTATTAGCAGTAAGATAACTGCCCTTTTTATTTTCTAAGGTTACCCAATCCTAACATCCTGTGGAAACACGAGTGGATGTTCACACCCCTTATCTATCACTCCAGGCTTTTGGCAAAGCCAAGGAGGCAAGTTGGGTTAAATCTCACAGGGTTCCTGGGCGAACACCAAAACAACAACAATAACTTTTCAGAAAGCAAAACGCTAAAGTACGACAGACGCTGTAAGCGTTAACCCTTGGTTTAACTAGAAGAATGGCACAACACAAACTGCATGCTGGTTCCCGAGCACCGCTGTCCCCACACCAGCCAAACCCGCTGCACTGGGCTCACCCGAGGGGCAGCGGGGCCCAGCCCGGAGTGGGAGAACCCTCGGGCCCACAGGGCACCGCCGCCGTCTCCAGCCGCTCCCAAAACCCCCGCGATCCGTGCGGAGGACACGGGGCCGGGCCCGGCCGGCAAAGCGCTGGCGACGGGCCGGTTCTGCCTCTCCCTTCCACCCAAGGACACGAGTACAAACACCTCTGCCCCGGGATGGCTCCTGCGCACGCAGCCGCCCGCCGGGGGTGGGGAGACAAGGACGGAACCACCAAAAAAGGCAGAGAAAGAACTGCGGGCCCCGCGCCCGCATCGCCCCGCAGCCCCTCGCCCGCAGGGTGCGGGGGTCGGCGGTACGAAGGGGAGACCCTCCCCACAGCCCCTCCACCGCTCCCCGGNTCAACAAACTTTTTTTTCCCCTTTCTCCGTGTTTCGTTGCCCTCAGAGTGACGCGGGCGGGCGCTGATTGGCGGAGCCCAGGAAGGGAGGCCGCGGGGAGCGGGAGGCGGCGCTACGGCCCCCGAGTAATTATTACCCGGCGACGGCGGCGACGTGAACCACCGAATGCTATTTAAAGGGACAGCGGCCCGCCCCGCGCCCCCCCCGCTCCCACCCGCCCTCAGGGGTGACCTGAGGCGAACGCGGCGGCGGGAGGGCGAGCGGGCAGCGGCTGCTGTGGGTGGTGGAGGCCGCCCTCCTGCCCCACAAATAAATTCATTTTGCTGTAAATACTCCATGTCCGTGAAGGAGAACATGTCTCCGAGCGGGGTCGCCTGGGGGGCTCAGGGCGCTGTGTGGGGTCGGTCCCTCACAGCCCCCTCGCCTTCTGTGCCCCGTGGGAAGGCAGCGGTGCGCTTGGAGTCTCTTTTTATCTATAATAATGTCACCTGCTTGTTTCTGTTCTCTTCTCTCCGTGTGGGGCTCTGAGACAGTCCACTACAGCTTCTTTACATGCACACCATTTCCACATCACTCCCGATATATATGCATACATACATATTTTATTATTTTTTTTTAATACACTTTCCCCACCTGTCACAGCCGGTTGTAGCCCATACCATGCAGGGAGGTTTTAAAGGTGAGCTTGAAGGATGATGAGCGACTTGATGGCTTGAAGCAGACAAGAAGGAAGTACAGGGTTCCAGGGAGATGAAACAAAACAAATAAAAGCAGAATTTTGTCTGTGGATAGGGGAGCAGGCCAGGGCTGGGGGAGCTGCCAGGGGGTGAGTGGAGTTTGCAGAGTGTTTTGGAGGAAGGAAGAAAAAGTGTGTATCTGTGAAGGCAGAGACGCTGAGGCTGGGTAAAACACATTTCCATGTCATACAATCACAGAATACACTGAGCTGGAATGGACCCATCAGGATCACTCATTTCCTAGGGGTACTGTGAAGAGATTTAAAATTTGGGGTCTTTTTTTGAGCAGAGGAAAGCATTGCAAGGGGACACACAAAGATTTGCCAGGGGCTTGATATGACCCACGTTGAGAGCTGAGTAGGTGGATCCATAAACCTGGAAAAAGCACTTAATGGGAAGAAGAAAACACCTAGTTTTTTTGTTTGCTTGTTTGTTTGTTTGTTTTGAATATCTGAGCTTGGATCAACACTGGAAAATGCTGGTGCAACCAGCATGGAAGTGCTTTACAGCTATTTTGGTAGAGATTATTCAGTCTTGGCTGTCTTTGCTGATGCAATAGGTTTTCCAAATGCCAGGTTGCATGAGCAGAAGATGACCTGCATTGCATGTGGGTATCACAGCATTCACCACAACATTATTTGGAGCGCTTTCATGGTCTTGGCAGTAATCATAAGGAGCTGTGGGGAGTGATGATCACATTCCTCCCAGCCTCTCCATGATCACCATTTTTTAATTTGATTTTTTTAAACCTTAAATTCCCTCCGGTTGTTCTCGGGCTGCTTTCTTCGTGTCAAGTTTCATCTCATCACTGGAAATATAAATGCAGAATAGCAGGGCACAACATCCTCAGTGTTTAGGGAAAGGCCAGTTGATTGTTCTGCAGTTGTGAGCGACCAGCACAACAGCTGGCAGAACGGCAGCGTGAATGCGAGGGAAATGCAAACAGAGAACAAGGAGGACACCTCCTGCCAGGAGCTACTGACCAGCAACACATGGTGCGACAAATGTTAAGTTGTGGCATCAGATGTCAAGGGAGAGCAGCAAGAATGTCCAAATGCGATCTTACTTAAGTTGTGGATGACACTCATCAGTTCTCACGTGCTGAAATGAGAAAGCTCAGTTACAATAATGCTGGAGTAGGTGGGTTTCTTGGAACATTCAGAGTTTCTATGTTTGCTACACTCTGAAACTGCCACAGTTCAGAAGAGGCAAACAACCTCTAGAAAATTAGGGAACACAAAGTTTAATGCCATTTGCTTTAAAAAAAGCAGTAGTCTCTGAGGAAGAAAAATCCCAAACGAGATGTCCAGACTTATTCTTGGGGAAGAATAAAGGATGTATTTAAAAATTAAATGTACAATTGTTCCACTGTGAATGGAAAGCATAATATTGAAGAAATAGTGAAAGGTTTCCCAGCTGTGCCAGTGATTTGATGATGTGTGGCAAAATGATGAGTGTTAATCAGTGAACATTATTTCCTCTTTTGTAACGTCACAACTGGAATGGTGTTTATTGTCCTTGACCTGCATTACTCAGATCTGCTTTCATATATTAATGCTCCCATCACCTTCATTCCCCAGCACAACTTATTTTCATGGTTTTAAGGACTATCTATTCATATAACTCTGTAGAAAATATGGGCACAATTTTTCTAAAAGAATCTTCTGATTTTCACTCTGTCCTCCCAAATCCATTTAATCCATCTGCTAACACAGAGGACCTTTTCCTTTGGTTCCTTTTATGTTTGCTTCTGCCATAGTGGCTTGTTATTTCTTTTGCTAAAGCTTTAGAAATCACTAGAGGAATCTTAGTAATGTATTCATTTTGAGGTAGATTTATCTCCAGAGCTGGTAAATGGGAAGGCTCTTCTTCACCTTAGTGGGCTTTGCATCTGATGTTTAGTGCTAACATCATTTCAGTGCTAATCGTGTTGTTTGGGGCCCAGTGTGCAGCTCCTGACACTGTTGAGATTTTAACCATATACTTCATCAAGAGAAGAATCAGCCCCTGCTTCCTGAGAGACAGCCTATAAAAACACACACACACACAAAAAAAAAAGAAAAAGCACAAGGTTCTCTTGAACGAGTGCGTCTTAAATTTTATTTTATTTGATTCTGAGCCTCACTGGGTTTGGGTTTTTTTATCCACAGGTACTTTGACCTCTGTTCTATGCCTTATCCTAACAGGATGAGCTGTAGTTTCAGCTACCCAGACCTACTGGAAATTTGGCCCAGCAGTTATTTGGCAGGGGCCTTCATGAGCAGCAATGCCAGCTTTCCATTGCAATGCCCACATTCAGAGATTTGCAGAATTAGAGTCCAAATTCTGCTTGTATTTGCAAGCCCAGAATGCCACTGACTTCAAGGGGGTTGTAGGATTTTAGCCAAGAGCAGAAATTGGCCCAGGATTTTTTCAGACTCCCTCATGCTTCTGTTTATATGGTATTACCATCAAGCTCTATTAGCATGCTCTGTGATGCATTTTACTTTTAAATTACATAAAGGATATTTACTGTGCTGATGCTACATAGTTTGCAAGGAAGATGCACATATGGAAATGAAAAAACATCAACTACCATCAGGATTTCCAGCTTTCTGCATTCATTTTCCAAAACAACCCAGGGACTATTTCTCATCAGGGAAGAAAAAAAAAAAGTAAAGCAGAAGTGAAAATCTGATTTTTTGGCATTTATGTATGGCATTCTGGAGCCTTTCTCATCAAGTCTGTTGTGAAAATGGTTGGAATAAAAAAGCCCCGTATTGTACAAAACTTTGATACACTGCTTTTATTTTCCGTATGCTGGTTTCCAAGTCAGAGACATGACTCCATCCCTAAAAATAACGAAATGCTTTTCTGCCTCTCAGAGGATGGAAGAAGAGATCACCTGGGGAAAACTGAGAATGACAGGCACCACCAAGAATGACAGGTAAAAACACAGGCAGAGTTTCAGAATTAATGGATGGGACGTGTGAAAACAGGCAAGCACGTCGGACAATGCCCAGCGCTGCCCGAAAGCCTCCGAGCGGGCAGTGGAACCAGGTCAGTGCTGCCCTGCCCAGGGGGATGGCACCGCTTTAGGGCCAGCAGCTCAGGGATGCCCTCGGAGCTGCACAAGCTGAGCCCAAACCCCCTGCTCGGTGTCTTTCCTGAGCAGGGGGCAGCGAAGGGAGGAGGGATTCCCCCGGGCAGCGCTGCTCTGGTTCGAGCCGGAGCCACCGGGCAGCTCAGCATCTTTCAAAATGAGGCGGATTGTGTTGCCACGTGGTTACAAATCTGGGAGCTTCCTTCTAGATAGCCTTGTTTAGAAATCTGGGCTGGGGCTTTTCAAAGCCCTAACGACTCCCTACTTAAGCTTTTAATATCCATGGTAAATAGTTCGTTGAGCACGGCCTGTTATTCAGGAGAACAGTGTGCCATTGTCGGCTGCTGAGTAACTTTAGGCAAAGAAGTTATTTTGTACCTCTGTGCTTTTCCTTCTCCCGCATCTGCTTTGTCTGGGTCGATAGTAAAGTCTTTCAGGGCAGGAGTGGCTCACGCTGTGCGTGTCTAGTCATCAACACAGCAACTCCAGTCTCACTGGGAGCCTCTCTGCACTGCCCGGTCCTGCCCATAACACACACAACCCTCTGAACACGTCGGCCTCTGCCTGTGCTCTGTATATGCTACAGGGGTTTAGTATTAATTACTATTAATTACTGTTTAAAACTAAAACCCGGGCTCCTAAATCCTGTAACAATAAAGTAGCCATATACCATATGCACAAACCCTCCCACAAATAGGTCACTGTACAGAAAGCCCAGAGGCTCCCAACTGCTCTGGTGACCAGGTGCTAAACTGGGAGGACACGGGGACCAGAGATGCTCCAACAGGATGGCTTCTGCCACTGGGAAGTCTTCCATGTGCTCAAGAAAGCTGGCCCTCCCTGTTTCTGCTCTACTCCTTGAAATTTAAGGGGAGCAAAGATCCCATTGTGAGGGCAGCAGTGCTTGGTGATCCTTTAATAGCAGCACTGCCTCAGAGACCTTTAAATCCAGCAGAGTTTAGTGCATCCCTGGAGGTACTCTGAGCCAACTTTTGCTTTTGCAACTTTTTGTTGTCTCCACTGCATGTAGGAGAGCTCCTAGCTCATATTGTGCCACTGGATTCTCAGATTTCGAGGGTTGCTCTGTGTGAATAAACTCAGTGCCTGGACACATCCTAGTGTCTAGAAAGCAAACAACATGCCCGAGGTGCTGTCAAGGATCCAGATACAAATGTTCCAAATGACAACAATGTTTGTTCATCCGTCTCCCCACCTGCTTAGGAATGCCAGGAGCACCAGACTTCTATGGGTTTGGCACTCTTGTTTGTTCTGTTCCTGTCCATCTGACCTTCCTAGCTCAGATCGGCTATTTGTCAATGCCAAGGAAATCTGCTGCAACAACAGAGGGAGTATCTGGTGTCAGTATTCTCCAGCTCCTAGAGGGAACTACCTCATTAGAGAAGCTAAAACATCTCTTTGATTGCTTAGAAGCAAACCATTTGTTTTGCAAAACTCTTCAAGCAGTTACTCACTTATTGTAAAATTATAATGCCTGAAGTCTTTTTCTAAAGCATTCTTGGATATTTGAATGGCTGGAAATTTGCAGCTGATAAAAAGTTTTACAGCAAAGCAGATCTGATCAGTGTTTCCTTAAATGAGACAATTATTCTTCTCTGTCAAAATGTCATTAGATTTTGAGGGATTTAAAAGAAATAAAATGTTCTGCTGGAGAAAGTTATAAAGCAGGACATTTCTATAGCTTCACAGATCCTCAAAATGCATTGGAGATTTTCTATGCTTTCTTTAGGAAATTTGAAGCTGAGACTTTTAATATGCCTACAGCACATATTTTTGTCCCACAATATACAAGTATTGTGTCATGATCAGCTTTGAGCTCTCTCATAAACTTTGTCAGGGGCCATCAGGCTGAGATGGAATGACTGCTGTCCTGGTATTCTCCCTCAGAAAAGAAGTCTTTTGAAAGGCTGGGGCTGCCTTTGGGTCGTACCTTTAATTCAAGGATCCTAAAGCAACCACAGAAACCCCCAAGTCTTCCTAGCCAGAAATTGGGCACAGCCTTCCTGCTTTTCTGCAGTGTACTTTGCTCATTGTATCACATCAGGAGGGACAGAGTCTATCCATCTCTCACCTCTGTGCTGGCAGTTTCCCAGGGAATTGCTTGTGAACACAGATTACAGACCATGCTCCCTGCAGTCTGCATAGGGCAAAGGAAGGTCCAGAGAGGGAGAGGTATCGTGTTCCTGTTCTCCTGTAACAGCTGGAAATCCCTTGGGCAGTATCACATTTGAGCAGCTCCTGCACAGCTGTAGCCTATGTGAGGACCACAGTGGCAGAGAATCAGAGCAGAGGCCTGTCCATCCTCATTCCTACCCTATCCCTGATACGTTTTATAAAAGCAGATCTGCTCCAGCTGATATACTGTTTAATTCAATTTAATATGAAGAAACTCTGATGCCTTATTCCCTATACTGTCTTTTAATGTCTTGTGCACTGCCCAGGACATACTAAAAAGCCATACCAGCAACTTACCTGAGTTACACACAGGAAATGCCCAATGGACTTCCTGAGCAAAAGTACACACAGAACAAGACTGAGGATTTGGATCATTGACAGGTCTACAGTTGAAAAGCAATAAATCACACCTCTCTCCCAGCTTGCTTCTCTCTGCTACCTCCTTACTTTTCTACTTCTCCTCTTCTAAACCAAAGGGGACATCTAACAGCTTTGCAAAATCTTCCCTCCTGTGTGAAATTGGTAATTATCAAAGTTGCCACAATAAAGAACAAGTTCTGCAGAAAGAGCAGCATACCACAGTAGAGCACTGCTGTTTTTTGGTTTTTCCCTCTTGCTTAGCAAAACTCTGCTATTTCTGAAAGTCACACCTCCTAGCACATCATGTCCTGCATGTGAAGATATGGTGGGTTTCTATGCAGTTCAGCCATGAAAACACTGGGGTGTGCAAGTAATGTAAATAGTGCCTTGTAAAATCTGCTTTATACTGTGCTTCGTTCTTTTATGTAGCATTCTGTAGAATGTGCTTGGGAATATTTATTTTCCCTAATTTCTTTTCCTTAAGTGAAGCAAAATATTTACACACCCCACACCAAGCTGAGCAGCTCTCGCAAAGAATAGTGCTCAGTATACTGCTGCTGTTAATTTGCTGGCATACCTAATTACACAGTTGAAAATGCCAGCATTAAGTTCTGTCTGCATGGCAGGCATTGATGTGGCTGTTATGCAACACAGGTGTGTTCAGCCCACCTTAAAGCCAAGCTCAGGAGCTGCTACCAGCAGCCTTCGCTGAGCCACGTGGGCTGCAAAACCGAGGAGAACAGCATTTATTGAGTCACTAGCCCGTGCCAAACTCTGGCTTTAACAACTTGAATGCTACTGGTAATCAAGCCAGCTCATAACGACCTTGTCCAGTGTGTACCTGCACAGCAGTGATCACACCCCCACGTCACAGCTCTCCAGGTGAGCACTGGTGGGCCTGGCCACTGAGGGGTTTGGTTCCTCACCACCCTCTGCCTGCATCTTTCCTCTCCATGAGGTGTTTCCACCTGCCTGGCAGGGACAGGAGAAGAGGATGGTGACCTAGTTTATAATTCAACTGCCCCAGCTCACAGCTTAACTCTCCAGTGATGGAAATACCATTGGTGCTAAAATGCTGGATTATGAACTGTGGTACAGACACACCACCTTTAGTGCTATTTTATGCTACAATAGTGTCTGCAGAAAATACCATGAGAAGCACTGATCATATACAAAACTACTGCTAACTGGGCTGGAGATGGGCTGCCAGAGCCCCTACTACAGGAAGAGAGGAACTGGGAGAAACACAAACCATAAACCAGAAAGCTTTCTGCTAACAAAATATCCCAGGGTAGTTCAAAGCCAATATTAAGTCTTGAGTAAATCAGAGAAAGCAGAACAATAAGTAAACCAGGGGAAATAAAAGACATTAAAGACATATGCATTAGTTCATACCTAACAAAAAGTTACTTCTCTGGGATGTTTTTGAGTGCTACAACAGATCTTCTGTAAAATCTTGGGCAAAATGCATAATTTCTCTCTGCCGTGATGTTAGATAATACTTCCCTACCTTATAATCCCTTATGCTGTGAGTGGCTGTGTCAAAGAGTGCTCATTATGTAGGATTATATCAGGTCCTAAAGAAGGGAGAGGACCTGCAAAATGCAGATAAAAATGGGATGAATTCAGTTGTCCTTGAAGACATCAGGAGCTGAGGAGCAGATGCTCAGGTGCTCTCAGGCTCAGTCTCTTGTTAAGGAAGCATTTCTCTCCCAGCATCCAGGGAGCAAGTCTAGCATAGGTGCAAGTATTTACACTCGCAATGCTCAGCAGACAACTTGATTAATTGCCAAAAAATGTTGTTTGATTTCTCATTGACAACACTTGCAGAAAATATTTCAGTAGAGTCAGGACTGATTCTTCTCCTGAAGAATGAGCTCCTGGTAAGGTCTTGAGAAATGTCTGAGTAAATGTCTTCAAGAAGACAAGGGTGAGTGTTAGCAGGTGGCTGGGCATGTTGCTCCTTACAGTGTTAGGTATATTAAATGGAGTGAGACGCAGTAGGAAACACTGCAGAGTGACATTTGAGAAGACACCGGTACTTGGAATTCATCTGATGGATAAATCAAATTATATTTTTTATGACTGGGTTTTATACCCTTCAAAAAATGATTTCCACCTGTTAGCAGTGTAATAACTATGGGCAGATCAGAACAAACAGCATTGACCATTTCTGTGCACAGACCAGAATCGTCTACCTGCAGCTCAGTTCTCATCCCTCTCTGCCACCTTTACAGCCTTATGTATAGCAGAGAATTAGCACTTCAGCTTTGCAGCATTCTTTGTCATGCCCAGGTAATTAAAAGAATGCCACTGCACCTGATAGAGCTACAAAAATGTCCTTCTAAAAATCTCAGCAGCATTTAATATTTTATTCATTGCTATGTTGTTGAGTTTTGCCTGAGGTAAAACAACCTTATGGAAGTGAGACATTACCACTGAAGGCTAACAAACATTCTCCCTTCAACATATTAGGTTAGCTCTGTGCCTTTTTTTGTCCTTCCAGTTTGAATCCTTGTTTTTAACAATCTTTCTGTTTTCAAGCATGAAAAAAAGCAACCCAACATTTCTATTGCTGGAAGCAGGGAACCAGAACAGGCAGTGTTGAAGCGTTCATTCCTTTTCCTTATGTGGAAAAGACTGAAATCTTTATTTTCCAGGGAAATATAGTCCTCATTTTCATCCTGTAATGCCTGAATAATTGCCCTGCACATAACACTATCTGTCCTGTTAGTAGTGAGGAACTAGAAGAAAAAATAAAACAAGTTTAACATATACAAAATTACATTGATAGCTTTATTAGAGAAGGTGTAGGAAGCCAAACCATGCAAGCACAGACACAGCTATTAAAGGAAAATTAGAAAGTTGTCGAAACAAGCTGTTCAGAAATAATTTCAGGTCCCCTGAAGCCATGTGATTGGCTTGCAGACTTTCAGTCTTCAAAATACAGGTTCAGTGTGTTCTCATTTGTCTTCACTTTTTGATATGCTGGGGAATCACATGAAACCATTTCACAAATGTGGAGGCTGAAAACTTTTTGTTTACTAGAGATTCTTGAGTGGTACCATGACTCCAGAATCTGGAGATTTCAGAAAATCATCAGCTGGGCCACGTGGCCAGCAGTAACGTGCAACATTAGCCTATTTTTCTAGCAAAAAACCCGATGTTCCACACATACATCTCCCTGTGGACGTGCTGTGTTTTTCCATTCAGCAACCTCATCTCAGAGAAAAAGGCCTCTGTCTAGGATTTGCAGACATCTTGTTGCACAAAAGGAAGCAAAAGCAAGTTGGGACATCATGAAATTCCCATTCTGTTCTGTGTATGTTCTCAGAGTGCCCGTAAGTGCATATGTAGTGTGTGTGACTCATCCCCAAATCCTGGATGTGAGTATAGGAGCCCCGGGTGGAGAGTGTGCCAAATGTGCAGTAAGCAACGTGACTAACATCTATCATATGTATTTTGTTTTCTCATCCTTTTTTTTCCAGGGGAAGGCTCTCATGTTTTGGCAGGTACTATTAGTGCTCTCTTTGCATCCAAGAACACGAGCTCTAGGAATTGCACCTCGCACAGGAAGCAGAAGGTGGTGATGTTTGCAATGGCCATGAGCCCCTGAGGGACCTCATTATTTACTTTGGGATGTGGCCTGTCCCCTGCCCAGACAAGCTGCATTGTCATTTTGCAGAATCCTATTTACCCGAGGGACGCGGCTGCCAGCGGGGTGTTTCGTCTGAAGGTCTGGATGATGGGGTGTACCAAGCCCAGCCATCCAAGTATCTTGCTGTAATGTCCAAAATTTACAACGAGAAAAAGAAGATTATTCTTCTCTCCTTTTTTTTTTTTTTTTTTCTTGTTCTCATTGTAAATTCAGAATGGTGTTCAGTCCAAATCTATGGACCTGTGTGAAGGTGAAGAGGCAAAATCAATTTGCCAAACCCAAACCAAATCAGTGGCACAATCAACCATAGGCTGAAAGTGCAGAATAGGAGGACAGTCCACCCCATTGTCACTTTCATCCAATGCCAACCCATTGATACAATTTCTAAAAAGCCTCAGCAAAAGCAATCCATACTTTTCAAGTAGTCTGACATACCCGAACACTGAGACATTGTGCTGAAATGAAAAGTAAAACCCTCATTCTAGATAGAAAGGAAAAAATCACACATTTAGTTTCAGTAAGTACATTCACTGTCAGCACCAGTGCTGCCAATTCTGGCCATTAGGTCTTATAATATTTCCTGTTTTTCTGAAAACAAGAATTATGTGTAGCTCATGACAAACAAATTCCCTGAATTTCTAGCCTTAATGATTGCAAAGCAGGGCTTGAAGACCTGAAATGGGCGTGTCTCATAAACTTTAGAAAACCCAAAGGCAAGTTGAAAATATGCCTTTTATTGTTTTTGATCAACCTTGTGATTTTAACTCATGCATGACTTTTCTTGGAGGCCTGACTCACAGCTTTTAAATGTTCATGTGGGGCTGCAGTGCCCCACAAAGAATGAAATGCAGCTACAAGAGCTGTACCCAAGTGACAGGTATGGGGCAACCAAGCAAACATGAAGCATTTGTATTTCTCAGCAATTTTTTTTTCATGATGGCAAACGTGAGGAGCCTGACAGTTTAGTGCTTTATAGGAAGAGAGAAAGCTGAGGAAGAGCAAGGCCAGGGGAAGAAGGATTCCTGCCCAACTCAAAAAATAGGTGAAAGTTCATCTTGAGGAAAAAAAAATAAACTAAATCTAACTGCTACCGCTGTTTTAATGAAGGGTTGGGGAGGCAGAGAGGGAAGGCATGTGTTTATATCGCAGAGCTGGTAATAAGGGATTCTTCTTCTCGCCCTGGTTCTGCCACTGACTCATCCAGCAGGGTTAGGCCTGTGTCAGTTCCCACTTCTGAGCAGATTAGACTTAACTATAGACCCAGCTGCTGTCACATTTACTTGTGTTGAGTAACACTTTCTTCCCTGGTGACAATAGTTGTGATGGGAGAAACCCCACAGTTCACAGGAGATGAATGACAGGGCCCCATTGTAGTTACAGAAAAGAAGCATCTGCAGCACAGAGCTGCTCTAAGGCTTGATTAGCTCTATGCCTAAAGCATCTCTTAATTAGTTGAGCCATATGTAGATATCAGGATCTGCTCCTCTCCAGGCTTCTCCTTAGGAACAAACAATCAGGAGCTAAGGAAGATCTGTGAGCTGAGGTTTGCTCAGTTGGCAAGACCACCCACTCAGCTGAGGAGCTGGCAACGTGATAAAGGATCACCTCGCCCCTCTTCCATGCTTCACTGAATCAGCAACAGAAAGATCACAATATATTTATGGAGATGCTTCTAAAAATCATTGTACTTAAGCCTAAGATACTCTGCTCCAGGACTGAGCTGAGTTTGGAGCCCAGTACAAGTCTCCTTTCTAGAGCTTCTGCCTGCCTTGAGTGCACACAGCACACCAACACCCAAACTTGTTACCAATCACTGACAGCACAAGAGCACAACTCAGGAAACCCTTCCAGGGAGGTTTTCTTCATATTAAACAAATGTTTGGTTGAAAAATTTTTAAAGTTTTTACAAGCAGCCAGTTACACAGATCCCCAGGCATCATTTGTTCAGGGATTATTTGGTTAATAGTGATGAGTACTATTAACATTTATATATATATATATATATATATATATAATTCAGAGGTGCCAATGAATATGATATATTTGCTTTTGTCAGTGCTGGCACCCTGCCATGCCCCATTCCCCCTTTGTTGAGTGGCTGCAGATTTGTTAATAAGCACTAGGTTGGAAACTAAATCTCATAGAAACTACATTGGTTGTAATTGTATTATTATGGCTATATTGCTTAAATATCAAAGCAAACTTTTCTCTGGATTGCTCCTCAGATTTCAAATAAATCACATGTGTAGTGAATTTAGGCCAATGCCTCATTTGTGCTGTTATGGAGGCCTGTACATTTTTACTTTTGATTTGAAGTGTTTCACATCTCCTTTTGCTCTTTTCTCAAAGAAAACATTGCCTTGCTAGAGTTTCCAGCTCTTATATTATCTGCTTCACCTTTATTGTTATTAGTCCAGTACACAAAAATCAGGCTGAACAGCTGAAAACTGTGCAGTCTTAAATGCACACTTCAGGACTTACAGCTGCTGTAAACCCCTCACCTTTACGCTTACTGGCTCAAGAACTTCTTGTTCCCCTTTTATTACACACCCATAACTTACAGCAATATAAAAACACATCATTGTTTTTCCTGATAATTTTGCCACCCTGCTATTTTATGAGCCAGTCAGTTGGTCTGCGAGTACATGCACCAGGTACTGTATCTTGATGAAGGAATTGGATTATTGCCAAATAAAACAGTCAGACTATTATTATGGCTAATGCGCTAGAAGTGTTTGCAATGGGTTTTTAAATAATCCTCTACATTTATATTGCACTATTCATCCTGAAGAGATCCAAGGTGCTGTGGAAGGCTGATAATGGGTCTTTTTGCTCATTGCTAAAATGTGTCTGCTGCTAAGCTGGAGAAATAGTGACCATCCTGCACAAACAGCATTAGCGAGCGCAGCAGGTAATGAAGCAAACAATAATATTGCCATTTGGAATTGCAAGGTAATTGCTTGATTTGGAATTTGATGAGGACATAAGAGCTGATATGCTGCTGCTTGTAAAAATATGCTCTGAAGTATTTTGTGGTCGTTTCATCACTTGTGAGTGATGATGGCACTTGCACAAGCATTAGATTCCCTGTGACCATGCTCGGCACAGTATTTCCAACTGAGCTCAGGGACAAGGCTGTGCCTTGGAAGGTTCTTTTCTAGCAGGGCATGAGCTTCTCTAAAATATTTCACAAGCAGTCCAATGACTTGTGAAGCCCAGCTCCCTTTGGCTCAGGACCTGAGCACACACAGCTTTACCCACTACAGCCCAAACACGTGCCATGTGTGGGCAGGTGGATGACAGGCAGCCTTCAGCCAGGGACATGTAGGTGCTTTGCTGATGTCTGACTTGTAAGGCAGATAATATCACTTTATTTAACAGACAGCAAATCTTTCCCAAGTGTAGTAGGAGGATATGTAGCATTTTACTGGACTTAGATGAGGCATCATCAGTGCATTCCACCAGTCTGCTCTAACTTCTGGTTTGTGGCTGGCTCTGCTACGTATACTTAAAGGATTAGAAGATCAGAGCTGAAAATAGGGAAGGTGAGAAATTCTTCTATTATGTCACTTTTAAAAATTCACTGTGTTGCTATATGTAGTTATGAGAGGACTCAGTTATTACCTGAAATAGCAGATAGTTCCTAACAGACTGTCCATATCATGCTGCCTGTATAAGCTATCATTACATGAAAGGAACTGTACCACAAGGGAAGACAACTGATCAGACCTTCCCTTGAAAAACTATTGCCAGAGGCAGATGGGAAACACTAAACCAGCATACACCAAACATGAAATCTCACATACAGGGAAGATATAGGAAAAATTCACTGTAAAAGTAGTGGTGTGTGTCCAAATTGGATCTAACACCAAATTCTTTGCAAATTAAACACTTCCTGGAGCTTACAGTTGGGTGCCATTTTTGAAGCCAGGAGCCTAAATCAGACAAGTGTTGCCCAACTGGACTCTTGAGACCAAGGATAAGAAAGGTCCATCCCTCACAGCAGGATAAAAGCTGAACCTAGAGCCTGTGCCATGAATCCACTGCAGTGTGCACTGATGTCCCAGAACACATTTATCCTAAAGCCCATCTTCTCCCCTCAGTCCCAGTACTGGGGACTGAGATTCTCACACTGCAGTGCTGTTTTCTCTCTGGCTCCCATGCATCAAGCACCATAAGTCAAACAGTTTCAGATGGTGCTTGTTTTTTGTGCTTAACTGAAATCATTAGGTAAATTATGTACCAGGGTGCACAGGGATTTAGCAGTAAGATTCCCATTAATATGGTCAGACATACATGGCTAAACTCTTGGCACTAAAATTTCCCTGCACAGTGTTGCCTTAATAATCTTTTTAACTTCAACAGATTGTTCTGTCTATGCAGAGATGCTATAGACAAACTGAAGGTAAACTTTCCCAGATTTTAATCACTCAAATGTCAATATTTCCTTTCTTCAGGCTCCTCAAGCAAGAAGAAACCCTGTGATGACAAAAGGACAATGTGCCAAATTAAAAGCACTGTAATTATTGAAACCAATTGCTATCATTTAGTTCTCTGGAGGCTGATAGCTCAACTGCTCTCTAGAAATAAATTTCTACAAATTCCTTAGGAGTCAACACTGATGCAATCAATTATTCATAGTAAAAAGGCTGTGGCTGACTCAGCATTCTTGTTAATCCAATTATGTCATAAGGTATCAAAATAACCAAACTTTAATAAAGGGGGAGATGGAAGCTGGAGACATCAGTGGTGTTCATGTTCACATAGTGTTAGAGATGACAGAAGGTTTTATCACCATACCCTAACTCAAATAAGTACAGGGACATATAGAAACACAGTCATAAAGACACCACCAGGGAAGGTATTTAGCTTTGATGGTGAAATTCTTATCTACCATTTTGGTTGTTCAACCACTGAACCCTCTGTAAAACTTACCAGTGGTACAGAACAAACTGGCTGAAAATCAAACAGGTGCCTCAGGGTAGAAAGAAGGTTTAGAGCCTTACTGCACCAACACTCAGGTAGCTCCAGGGCTGGTGCAAGAGCCAAGGGGGAATGCTCTGGGAGAAGAACCACAGCAGTTGTTGCAAGGCATGCATGAATCAGAGCACTCTGGAGCGTTACATTTCTGCAAAACCATTAAAAGGAATAAAATGATAAAACTGTGAGGGTTCATCGAGCTAGCAGAGCCTGTCCTAGCTCATTTATGAGCTACACACAGAAGGCAATAACTGAAAATCTCTGCTTTGTGTTATCACAGAGGGCACACTGAATGCTCCAGTTCCAGCAGGTGTACATTTATCAGAAGGAAGGAACCTGTTCTGACCTTTTTCACATCCAGTTGCAACCTCCCTGTTGCAAATGCAAAGCAGAAGCAAAGCATTACCAATTCATGACTACAACACCTACCTGGGGAAACTGCTACATGGGCTACAGGGCAACCAACCTAGAGCATAGCCCCTTTGTATGGCTGGCAGCTAAGAAATAAATATTGTACTTTTGCCTGTAAACTGCTTACATTTGGTCGGGACTCAGTGAGAGCAGCTTCCTGCAGCTTGGTAGTAGCGTTTTAACCGAGTCACTTTTCACATCAGAACACAATTTTGAGTGCATTTCTGGGGTTGTAAGTGTTTGTCTCAGCATTCTAGTCTTGCTAGTATCACCAGGAATTAGGGAGTATGTTTGCTCAAACTGAACCCTATTCAGCAATGTGAGCTTCTGGGCCACACTTTGTTACCCAGCCCTGCTCCCTCAGAAGTGTTCAGAACCCTTTATAGTTGAGATAGAAGCTGTCCAGGCTGGATCCTGCAGCTGCATTCAACCTCCCTCCATGCAGGAGGATGCCCCATCAGCAAGCCTTACACATGAGCACGTGAGGCTGCAGGACAGGGCTGTAAATCCACAGAAAGGGAGGAAGAGGACAGGATAGCAGGGATGTTTTAGGATGAAAACAATGTCTCAAAGAGAAACAATAGCTAGAGGTCCACAATGCACCTAAAATGCCTCCTGATTTCACACAAGGCCATGGCTGGTGGAGAGAGCATTGTCTGGCAAGGAATTGCTGCAATAAACCCCCAGACATTTTCTCTGTTGGGTATCCAGCTGGACACCATAAACAGAAAACCTGACTACATCATGCAAGTGTGTTGTGTTTTTACCTTCCAGGGGGGATTAGTTTCCATTAGATTACAAGTTAATTAACAATAAATGTAGTTTATTGTTATTACAATTGTTTCCATTTTGCCAAACATTACATACTAGCAAAACCATTTCTTTATTTTAAAATGAGATTTTTGCCCTTTTATGAAATCTGTAATTCTAAACTATTTTGGAGAGCTAGACAACAAATTAATTTAGCACACTATAAAGAATCTGACCATGACTGAATAGAAATCCACTCACAAAGTGACTATCCAGAAAAAGTGATTAGCAAATAACAAAGGACAGAATACAAAAGAAATGCTGTTCTACACCAATTTCCAATTTATACAAAATTAACTTCTATCTAAGTGGTTAAAAAGGAAGAATGTTTTCAGGAGCAAGTACCTTGGATCAAAGATCAATGCACAAGAAAACAAATTGCCTCAGAGTACGTTAAGTGTAATGGAATAATTTTACAGCTAGCAAGCCATATTGTGAAAGAAAAGTGATTTGAAAAGATGAACTTGATAAAACTGCCTTTCAGGTTGCCTCACTAGCACTCGATCTTAGGTGACTTAACCAAAACACATGTCCAAAGAGTTATGAGTTCTACATCTTTGGCATCTCTAAGGCAGGTCTAGCTGCTATCTACAATGTCATGTGGGAGAAAAATGGGATTCAAGACATCTGCACACACAAGCACATAAATGCCAAAGCCAGCCTCTCACTCCATGACTGCCTTAGGCTGGGTATTAAACCAGCACCTAGGCCTGGCTGAGATTAAGGTCCCAGCGTGTCAACTGCTGCACACATAAACAGCTCCAGTGACTTCCAACAAAGGATGGAAAACAAATATTAGGGCTCTGACTCACACACAGATGGTGAATGACTGGAGTGATGCACCTGTGAGTCAGCTCTTACCTGCTTCAGCTCTGCTGAGCTTGTGGCTGCAGAGTTAACATCATCAATAGCCTGACTTAACCACCATCAATGGTCCAGCCAAGCTGAGATACCACGAACAGAGCCCCCCTGCCCCAGGAGACCTCCTTGGGAAGGCTGCTAAACACAGGCAACAGGCACAGACCTGAATGGAACTCTCCCATTTCCTCTGTTTCAGAAGTGGGGAACTGGGTCGTAGAGAGACCAATGGTTTTCTCAAGGACACGTAGGCATAACTAGAAAGTTAAATTGTATTGCCAGAGTCAGCAAATCTTTTGGAGAAGCCCATCCAATAGATGAAGGAACCAAAACTCATGAAGAGGTTTGTCACATCATAGGAAAACCAAGTTTTACACTGGATATAATGATTCCAGATTTTGTGTCCTGCCACCTTTTGTAGCAAACACAGGCCCTTGCCAATACATCCAGCAAAGGACTGAGTTGTGCTCAAGTGAGACAACAACTCTCAATCCCCTGTAGGCAGCCAGAAAAATTAACTCCCTCTGGAACTGCAGTGGCCATTTATTAGCTCAGGAATATAAAGGAGAGACAAGTAAAGTAAACTAATTATGTTTCATGGGGGCTTTTTGGACCTGGATTCTGAGTTACGAAATAGATTGGGAATGGCTGTTTATTGTCAAGCCTCCAAAAGGAGATTGAGGGCAAAGGAGAAACAAGGATGTTGCTGTTATTTACGTTGCTTGGGCACTGGCCATTGGAAATGCATTTCTCATAGAGTGATTAACAGTTATCCAGCACAAAGAGCAAATAAAAACCTTGTCTAATTTGGTCAATCCCGTTCTCTCTGCCCTTACTGCATTAAATCACGTGCAACTGGCTGATTTATTTGCTGGTGCTTTTTAATATCATTACTCTGCTGTGATGCCATGTTCTCAAAATCAGGAATAATTAAGAAAACATAAGAGATTTTTAACTAAAGTTCTTTGCTCTTGAAAATCGATAACTTTAGGCTTCATTTAGCTCCCTGTAGATAGATTCACATCCCTGCACAGATGAAGTTACCAAAATCAATAGAGCTTTGCAGAGGCACAGGGGGTCAGTCTGTGCAGAGGTCCTCTGACTTCGTGAGCAAAGCACTTGCTGCTGGGTCCAGGCTTCCATCTGCATTTGGGTTTAAAAAGGTTTCTCAGCTCCAGAATACACAGTGAAAGCCCTTGATTAAGTCATTATGATGCATAATTCCCTGGCATGCCAAGAATCCAGTCCCAAATTGATACAAAGGCAAGTCTGCTGAGGATGAGTGTGTACTCTGGGGTTTTATTGTAAAAACTCAGAGTTAGTGCACTGGTAGGGAGTTTGCTTGCTCTTGCTACCAACAGCCATTAAAATGCAGATTAAACATAATCACCTTCACTGCTGCCTGATGGAAGATCCTCACAGTCCCACTCCTGCTGTTACATGAGGCCAGTAGAGTTTGTGTTGGCTCAGTGCTTCTCCCCACGCTCAGTGAGCTGGGGCAGGATGCTCCTCCTGGCTTGGACGGGTGAGCTCCCAGCATGGAACAAGCTCCACTCCCAGGGGCATTTCAGTGTTGCTTTATTGCCCATAACAGCTGGCAAAAGTTGAGGTTATTTGGAAGGGTCTAAAAGAATTCAGCTTTCTTAAAGACAGCATTTTAGGGCCTGAGCAGGCCCTGGGATCAGTATCACTGCTAAGATGCTTACAGGCTTAATTCCCTCAATGACCCCAGGCTCTGTACGCAGCCACGGCAATGAAGATGGACAAACACAATTCAAAGCACAGAGCACTGTAAAGACCCATCATTAAAAAATGAGCTCAAAAGCAAATCTCTTTTTATTCTGCTTTGGTTAGAGAATGGCAGCAGGTTTGGATAACTAGTCACGGTGGCATCAGCTTCCTTCACACTTATTTAGCAGGGCATCATTTCACTTAAAAAGATCAAGGGGACAGTGGTACATGCTCAGAGAGCACAGCGATGAATGTGGTATAAATACCTGGGGAGACAGATTAGTTTGCTATTTCTGCTCATAGCCTTCTCCTAGGAGCACAGAAATGCCATCTCAGCATGCTTTTTGGAGGATTAGAAAATCGTAATAAACACAAGGATAAAAATATGCCATGGGAGTTACAGCTAATTTCTTGTTATAATTTGCAGCAATTTACACATAATCATTTGAAAATACTGCACAGTGCCAGCAGCTGAGTGTCTGCTGCAGTGGTGCAAATCAGGAAAATGAGAAAAGCAGTTAGGGCTGAAGAACCCTCCAGAAGGGTCTTTTGGGATATTAAGTTCACAAATTCTTCCTTGCAGTTGAGTAATGCAGGAGATTTTATTCTACCACATGGAGCCCAGTTTCTTAGGCTATAGGTGGATGGAATGACCTTCACACCAACCAATATAAGACTTCAGAAAAGTCCTACCAAATAGCCATGTAGTCTGTGTCTTTCTTTTACATGAAGGTATTTTTAAAAATTTTTATTTTCAAAAGGAGTCTGCAAGCAGTAGGCACAAGCACCATGACATTTTCATGCAAATACACATTGGAAAAGGTAATAAAACTGTAGTAAAATTACTGAATTAGGGTTCAGATATGTGTTTTAATATCAATATTTATTTTGAGCATATGAAAATTACTGAAATCCCATTACACATTCATTTCCTAATCATAATTTCCATTCAGAGATCTGGATTGCTTACGAAAGAGGAAAATATCTGTACACTGTACATTTGTATTTTTGTCTATTTTATAACTTGAAATATTTCAAAACAACTTGAAAGGGGAATAAAAACAAATTCTCCCCCAGACTGGAACCCTGCATGTAAAACAAACTAAAGAAGAGTTATGAAGCTCCATGAAGAGGAATTTATAGCAGAAATACCTGTGTTGCTGCAACCCTCTTTTATAGGGTCATCAACAGAGGGGATATGGAAAAAGGGGGCTGAAATTATTTATTAAGAGAATACATTATCTTCTAAAGGGAAGATATTTAATCTATGGATCACTAACACTTGACCCAGTGCAAAGGTTACCAGTACTACCAGGAGCAGATGCAGCCTTGATTTAAATAATAGAGAAGGGCAGGAGCAGATGCAGGGCTGATTTGAAGGATGGAGAAGCACAGCAGCAAGCACGCTCCTGGGAGGGCTGATGTAGAGGACTGCAAAGCTCCAAAGCACCCAGGTAACTTGTAACTGGTAAAATGAGCTTGAATTTTAAAGTGATTTATTTGAAAAACATGAGATACATAAGCTTCTCTTGGAAAATCAAACAGCAAAGAATTTAAAAGCACGCCTAGCTTTAAACTTTAGTACTTCAAACTGTAAGTAGCTTTATTGAATTGCTATTTTTTTTTTTTTCCAAAGGAACTGGGCACCTGTATCTATCCTATCCCTGCTCAGTGGAAACTCTTTACCTAAATCTTGTTCATATTTTGGAACTGGGATCCAGTGGGACTCTCTGTATGCTAAGCAAGGTTCAGATAAAGTCCCTGAAATGCTGTCTCACCACACTTTGAGTATCACCAGTGTCTAAAATAGCTTTAGGGTCTGAATGCCTGTCTCTCCTGGCAGCATTATGGTGCTGCAAGACAGATCTGAACGAAAGCTGCTGATCAATCACAAATGACTGTGTATGTTCACCTGCCACAGGAGAATGCACCAACATTCAAGACCACCCCTGACTTGTGGGTGCAAGGGACACACAAAGTTTTGGTTACCATTTTGAGGCATGAACTCTTGAGCTCTTATTTCACGAGTACTCACAAGCAGATTTCCTTTTTTCCCCTTCTGGGAGCAAGTATTTTCAGCCATGAAGCTGACTTCAGTGTTTCTGCTGGCATCTGCAAGAACTCGCTAAGCTTCTCCCAAGACTTGTTCATGCTCCATTGTCTGGGAAGCTTGGGGACCTTTACATTTCTGTGGCTCACTGCTGACAACTATGATTATGTTTTCAAATTCTCCTAATCCGAGATAAACATTTGGAAAGGCCTATGAGAATGTTGAGCATGTGTCTGCACACATGCACATGATGACCTGTGACACATGCACAGTGGAGAAGCATGTTTGGCTGCTCCTTGACTCATGGTGATGACAGAACTTGGGGCTCAGAAGAAAACAGGCTCTGACTTGAGGTGAATTACCAGGGGAAGTGACGAGGCAGCAGCTGAATCCTGAGTAACACAGCCACAGCTGGCCATTCCTGCACTTCCCTTGGGTCTCTGGAGTGCTGCAGAGGAGTCATACGGGGAGTTGAACGACCACCTTCTCTTGTCTGAGCAATCCATTTGATCCACCCTCCCAGCCTTTGCTGCTGGGTATTTTGGGAGCAGGACAGAGCTGATACCACATTGCTCAGCCCTCAGTCATTCTAGATGGCACCACAGCTCAGCTGTAAGCTGCAGTAGTTACCTGCTTCAGTTTGTGCCAGGGACCACTTTGGCTCTCCAATTAGCCCAGAATGCCTCAGTTGGCCCAGAGGATGCAAAACCAGCTGCATCCTCCCATCCTTCCTGGAACTTGCCTTCAGTGCATGTCTGACCCACAGAATGCAAGCTGGGTCAAAGCCTCTCTTTCAGTTGCCACAGGAACTGAGATCCAGGATCCTGCTGGATCTTTTGTCTCCATCCAAGAAACATTAGGAGATGGCAGGGGTACCTTCCACTAGACCAGACTGCTCAGAGCCCCATCCAACCTGGCCTTGAACACTTCCAGGGATGATGCAGCCACAGCTTCTCTGGGCAACTTGTTCCAGTGCCTCACTACTCTCACAGTAAAGATTTTTTTACTAATATCTAATGTACCCTCTTTCAGTTCGAAGCCATTCCCCCTTGTCCTGTCACTCCATGCCCCTGTAAATAGTGTCTCTCCATCTTCCCTGTAGGCACCCCTCAGGCTCTGCAAGGCTGGAATGAGGTCACCCCGAAGCTTTCTCTTCCAGGCTGAACAATCTAAATTTCCTCATAGGAGAGATGGCCCATCCATTTAATCAACTTAGTGGCCTCCTCCGGACCTGATCCAAGACATCCACGTCCTTCCTGCACGGGGGACCCCAGCGACGGACACAGCACCGCAGTGGGATCCCACCAGCGCCGAGAGGGACAGTCCCTCCCTCGACCTGCTGCCCACGCTGCTTCGGCTGCAGCGCAGGGCACGGCCGCCTTTCTTCGGGAAACACAGCATCACTTATTCATTAGCGGGGCTGCATCCCCACCCCATGGGACTTGAGGTCTTTGCTGGGAACCCAAAATCGCGGATGCGAGGCACGGCTCCCCCGGCGCTGCAGCGCGGCCGGCTGCGACTAGATGTCAGCACTCCACTGGGCAACCGGCCCCGGCGCAGCGCCACCGCTCCCGCCCGGCAGCCAGCGGCATCCGTGGCAAAGAAAAGCCTCCAAAACCTCCCCAAGTCTCCTAGCAGGGCAGTGCAGGACAGCTGCAAAGCTACAGGTGAACCAAGCCGTTCTGTCGCGATGAAATCCAATACCACGCAAAAAGAAAAAAAAATATATCACGCTGGTGTGGGTATCAAAAAGGAAAGAAAAGCAGGGGTAAAAAAAAAAAAAATCTTTGATCGTTTTCTGAAGGCCTCAGATTGTTCTTCCAGGCAGAATATCACAGTTTCCACAATCACCGGGAACTGGAACAACTCTGGCAAGGCAGATGCAGCACGGATAACCCAGCAAAGCTTTTGCTATTTGGCTTGGTTTTGTCTCGAACGTGATGAGATAACATCATCTCTCACAAGTCAATTTTATGAGGATCTGTCAACTCAGTCCCCATCTGTTCTGGAAAAATAAGCCTTTTCAGGTTAGAGTAGGATGTGGATTGAAATCCACAGGGCACAGATTTAAATCAAAGTATCTGAAGCCACTTCAATTGCCAAGTAGTGAGGGAAGGGTTTGCATTTGAGCTTCCCTGTGAAGCTGGCTCCTGTTTCAAACCTTTTATTAACAATTAACACTTAAAGTACATTTAGCAAAGAGAAAAACAAGGAGGAATCAATGTAGTGTATGAGAATGCAGCACTGGGGAGACAGAGCAGGTAGGAAACAAAGTAGAGTTTCATTATGTTAGAGGAATTCACATACAACATCAAAAACAGAATAAAGTCTGCTAGAAGAAAGCAGGACACTGCCTAATGTAGAAAATGAGACTCAAAGCATTAGAGTGGCATGATGCAAGAGATCCCAAAGCTGATTTCTTAGAGTGTTCAGAGTTGACACTTGTGTGTACAGATGAACTGTCCCTGCAACTGAACTACCAACATTAGGAACTGCACCCTGCACTGCACACCACTGAAAACACTGAAGGAGAGAGCTGGGGCATTTTCAACAGCTCCATCCCAATCTCTGGTCACCAGTGTCACAGCTGGCTGTAAGAGCTGTCTGCTCAGAGCTGCCACCCCATTCTGGGAGCTTAGCCCTCAGCTTCACCTCACAGCCCTTCAAGAAATCAAGGGACTATAAGTAGCAGCATTTGCACTGAAATTGCCAAGGTATTAACACTGGTTTCTTTCAATAATGGTGGCATATTAATTGCCTTATTTAATCACCCTCCTCAGAATCCTAAATGCTCCACTAATGAAGAAATATCTGCATCTGCCTGGGCTCTGCTACTGTCAGTGATGAAGGAAACAAAACTGGTCTCCTTAGGCATTGTTCACTGTTCTCATATTCAGCTATTACTTATATTCTCAAAGAATACAAAAAGCTTTTCATTAATCAATTGCTAAGAAATTCAGGAGAGATCTATAATTTCACAGACTGTGCTACAGAGGCTGTGATGTCTGCTCTAGTACCTCTCAGCCCTGTTTACAGCAAGCATCTGACAGGAGGGGAGCTGGCTGGGTGAGCAATGGTCTCCCTCTGCACCAGACATTCCTGTCCAGTTGGATGGAGTTAGGGACTGTTACAGCCTTTTTTTTTTTTTTCCCCATTTGCATTCCTCATAAAATGTTAGCATTTTTCTGAAATCACTGAACGTAACAAAGGCAAAGTCAGCCTGACAGCCCTGCCAAAGCAACAGCTGCCGGTGTTGGATAGGGAACACCTCTGAACTTTCAAAATGAGCTTTGGTAAGAACGTGAGTGTATAAAAGAGGGGAGATCCAGCTTTCTGTGCCCAGCCCATTCCCAGTCCTGGCATCACATCCTTCCCTGGGGGTAACACTTAACACTGGAGTTTTCCAGCTCGCACTGCTCTCTGAAACACATTCTCTCCCAAAGGTGAACACAGGGTGCACCAAGCCCCCTCTCTCTTTGCTTCCCAGAGAAAGTGAGGGAAATAATCCCGGAGTGCTGGATGCTGTGCTGGTTCTAACTCGGGGTTTCAAGCCCTGCTATGATGGAACATCACTGCATCACTCTCGGCCAGACTCACCATATACAGAAAAAAAACTGAGCAGGAAATGGAAAACCACCCTGGTCTACGCAATGAGTTTCTGCAAAAACTGTGGTGTGGGGAGCTGGCTGAGGTTAGCAGCGTGCTGACACCAGAGCTGTCTCACAGTGTAATTAGGTGCCAGTGCTATCCTGACATCTGACACTGCCGCCCTGTGCTGGCCACCAGGCACGCTGCTCTGCTCCTCTTCCAAGGTCTGAGCATCAGGGAACACCCAGGACTGGAAACAGGCTCACAGCCGCTCCCAGGACAAAGAAAAGCTGCTGGTGTGGGGTGCCAGGAGTGCCTTTTGCTTTCAGAGAAGGAAGAGCAGTGAAAGAGAGGTGGGTAAGAAGTAGAGGCATAAACAGGGGGTGATGGAGAAAGAGAGGAGTCTCCAGACATCAAACTGCTTGCTGGTTTTGGAAGCCTTTGCAATGGGGTGAAGTTCTCTAGAGGCATATCCTGGCCCTTTAGGAAGATCAGATTGCCTCAGAAAATGTTTGTAAGCAAAAGCTGGCTAGATACCTCTGCCTCTTCTCCCAAAATAACAGCTTGACAGAAAATTTGAATATAAGAGCAGTTGTAAGCATCACAATACTTCTTTGTTACCTGTCCCAAAAGATTCAGGTGGTATCACACATCACTGGCCCCGTATTTTCCATCCCATGTTCTGACATGTTGCCTGCATTAGCATTGTCTCTTATACTTAGAATGTCTTTCACAGCAGTACTCCCCACAGGGCAAAGAAATCTTTGAAGCTTCCCATTCAAATCTTCAAAGGAGGACCTCGAAGAGCACTCAGAGTGTGGGAAAGTCTGGGACCAGGATAATGCTATAAAGCTGACTTTCCCCATAATTGCACCACTGTTGTGCTCCCACTTTTTGCATTTTGCTAAAATTCCCTGAGTGCTGAAGAAAGTTTATCCATTCTTCCATCCTGTTGGGAATATCTACCAGTTTCCTCACAAAGCTGTGACCAAAAATAACCCATAAACCTGCAATACAGATTTCAGCCTTAACCCCAGCAGTGAGGAGACTGGACTGGGGGTGCTGGGGGGCTGCATCTCCAACAGCATGCATTTCTTAGGCATGTTTTTTCAAGCCAAATCCTTGACCTTTGCCAGCACACACCATTCTTGGAATTCTGCAAGCCAAATGCCAAACCTCTGCTAGTGATGTGTAGCAAAAGTCCCTAGGAAATTTTAATTTATGCTGCTAAAGAATGTGGTAAAATCTGGTTGATTTTAGGAGCAGAATCACACACACGACTTGGAGATAAAAATCACTCAAGACATAAAAGGAGATACTTTTTCTTTCATTTCCTCTGTGACATATTCCCCAGCGCATACCATTAAGTCACCACCTTTTACAGGAAATTCTGCAGTGAAAAAAGAAAGATTCCATCAAAACCAGACGAAACAAAACCGGGTGCATGTCCTGTGGCTGCTCACTGCCAACTCTGATTACGAGAGGTGAACTGCTCTCTGCATTTTGTATTGAATGGAAACGGCTGAGTTCTATTACGTTTATTACTTAGCTCAGGATTATCTGCAATATGTGCTCCAGGAATCACACCTTGGGCCAGCCCAGACCAGGGTTGCTCATGTCTTGAGAAGCATTGCATCCTCCCTGCAAGACCAAACTGAGGAGGCTCTCAGGCCACTCCTGGACAGGATTGACATCACCTCTGTAGCTGTCGCCAAGAGAATTTTCAATGGAGTCATGGATGAAAAGTTTGCTGATGGAAATACTAACTGGGGACGAATTATGACCATATTTACGTTTGGAGGTCTCCTCACCAAGAAGCTTCAAGAGCATGGGGTTCAGCTGACTGCAGAGGAGAAGGAGGAGATCTCTTATTTCATCACAGAGTACATCATAAACAACAAAGCTGAATGGATTGATGCGAATGGTGGCTGGGTGAGTTTCTCATTTTCCACCTAAGTCTAGATTAGGAGATTTCATTTAATTATTGCTATTGATACTGTCAAAACCATGTTATTCAGGGTTTCATTTGCTGGTTTAATATTTGGTGTCTGGAATGTCTCATTGAGACTTACAGTGAGAGCTTTTCTTCTGCTTTAAACAGTGATAAAAGAAAACTTTCTTTTTTAAAAGTCATTTCCCAATTTTGAATCACAAGATCATATCACAATTCAGGTTGAAAAGGACCTTAGAAAATCATTTGGTCCAGCCTCCTGCTCCAAGCAGGTTAAACTAGGCATACCCTGAAATTTCCATTATTAAATCTAAAATTAAGTTGCATCCTAAGGTCAGTGCAGCAATTTTGCTTTCATAGAGGAGTTGGTCCAAAAATACTTGAGTTCACGGTAAGGGAAAAATACACAGGTGTGATCCTCACAAATCAAGTCAGCACTTCTGCTGTGGATTTCAACAAAGCCATTATGTAATCCTCTAAATCAGTTTTACTTACAACAAATGCACAGGTAAGTACAACTGGTGCTAAATCTTTTCTGTTTGGACTGAGATAATCCTAGAACTTCCATCTGTGTGGAGAATGAGAAAAGATCTTGTCAATAAGTGGACTATTTTGCCAAGCTGCTGAAATTCCCATTCTGCCAGGAAGGGAAATCCCTTTTGCTTTGCAAAGTTTGACCATGCTAATACTCTTTTTTTTTTTTTTTTTCCTCAGTTAGGGGAATCTGAGACTCAATGACACCGGTGTCAGTTATTTCCTTGGTACTTTTTTCCTTTACTTATATGCAAATGTCACTTTCTCTTTCCACCCCCTCTCATCCCACTTCTTTCATATTTCCTATTACTTTTTTTCCCCCTGATTTATTTTCTAATTTCTTGCTTTTCCTTTTTTTTTTTTTCCTTCCTGCTTGTTTTAATCCTTCTTTGTCTATAGCAGCAAAAAAAAGGTGATAGTGACTCATGGCCCCTTGATGCATTGGATTTATTATAAAGGCATCTCTTTCCATCTCTTTCAAATAGAGTCAATTTTATTTAAGAGAAGTATCAAGTCCTGGCAACATTCTGTCAGAACAGGTGGCTCATCACAGTAGAACAGGGAAGCTTAAAGGAAGATATTTCTGAGTGTATTACTACACCAGAAACACAGAACTTGTACCTTCCTGGAAGATGTAGGCTCAGATGATAGAGCTCATGTTTGTTTTCCATTTACACAGGGAGAGCACAGTCTTGACTTGGAGATAAAACAAACACTAAGCAAGGTGCAGCTATTTTCAGCTACTGTTTTTAAAGTGTAATTCATCTTTTGGAGGCAGAGCTCTGAAAAGCTGTCCCTCAATGCACAGTGCTGCAGCACTGAGTTAATCTGACACTAGCTGAGAGTGGTGAGGTTTCCCTACACGTTGTTTTCAAGCTGTCCCCTCACTGTGCATGTTCTTTTCCACAGGAAAATGGCTTCCTAACAAAGTTTGAAAGAAGATCACTACTGTCCTTCTCCAAAATCACAGCCCTGCTCATAGCTGTTGTCTCCTTGTTCAGAGAGTACTACTGAAGTAAAAGGATCTGCCATTCACGTGTAATCCAGATATTGCCACAAGCTTCACATCTCAGCCTTCCTCCAAGCAATATCAACAAGAGAAAAATTTCCTTCCATAACCTGTTTTTAATTTATTTGTATTTATTTTGACTAAATACCACGTTTAACATGCTCTCCTAGTTACCAAATCTGAAGATGAGATCCTTCCAAAGGGGAATCTGCACAACATCATGCAGAATTCCACTTTTCCAGGCTGGATTGCTTTGAGGTTATTTTCCACATCCAGGCAGCTCTTGGAAACTTTCTTCCATCTCCATGAAATGACATTGCTTTAGTGAAATACAATCCAATGGGTTAAGAAACAAGTTTTTTATGTCATTTGTTTTGTAAATGAAATACTACTGTAATGCATTTTATTGCAACCTCTGTACAAGAAAAAGGGGGGGTGGGGATTTTTGTGAAGAAAAAAGAAACGAGAACTCCAATATAGAAGTGGGTAGAAGTTACTGACACAGACTAAGCAAATTCTATGGGAAGGACTGTTTGTGGGAGTTAGCAACTTAAAAATGTGCACTCACTTACTGTTTAATGCAATGGTATGTGTTTCTGTGCTGTATTTTTTTAATTGCTCACATCTACAATGAATGTTCTTTCATATTTGTGTGATGTAGTCATCTGTTTGACTTTCTTTAAACTAGATGTTTAAAAATAGGCAAGTACAGGATTTTTTAAAGAAAAAAATTGTGTAAATACACTAATATTTTAAGAAAATACATTAAAATATGTATTTTAAAGCCTTATGATTGGTCTCATTTTTTCCAGAAAAAAATTGGAGCATGGAAAAGATCTGCCAGAGTACAATAATCTTAGAAAAGTTATCACAATGCCACTGGAAAATCCAAGTAGTTTATGGGTTTGACCTGATGTCCGTGGATGTCAAGACATTCATTTTCTGTAGTACTTTTTAGGTACTATCTGGTAGCTTGTATAAGAAACAGGTATCTTGTGGCAAAATGAATGAAGTGGATCAGCCCTGATGACAGTAATTAGTGTTTTGGGATACATCATAAAACTCAGCAAATTCAGAGAGCGACAAAGAGACTTCCAGGCGTTTACAGTCTGGGGCAATAAATGTTTTTACTCAAATTCCATTTGCTTTCAAGGGCTGAACAGGAATTCTTCAAGAATTCATTCCAGAAGGGTTTTCTCCAGCTGAAGTGACTTTCCATCAGGAAACTAAGGCCAGGTCTAAAAACTCTTCTTTTTTTAGACATGTTGGGAGGTGAACCAAACTGAGCCAGCAGCTGCCTGTGGCACACAACAGCATTGTTCTCTGAGACAAATCCTCTAGAAAATCCAGGCTTTATGACACTGAGAGAACAAATCAGCCTCTTCTGGCTCTCCATCTTTCATTTCAACATAAGACTTCTTTTGCAGTAAGAGCAGTTATTTACTGGAACAACCCACCCAGGGATGTGGTAGAGTCCCCCTTCCTTGGCAGTTTTCAGGATACAACTGAGAAGACACTAGATAGTTTCATCTGGGCTCCCTTTCCCAGGAAAGGTTGGACCACACAAGCTTTCAAGGTCTCTTCCAGCCTGGGTTGTTCTGTGACTCCATAGTCTAACGTGGTGGGTTTAACCAGGGAACACAAACAGATGTTAATGTTTGTCAGAACATGTATTTCTCCCTTTCCCTCCCCAGCAAAAAAAAAGAAATATTACTTAGCATGTAGGCAGGATTTGTGAAGTAAACTTTGTTGCTGTCGAAGAAAAGAAGAGGGCAAGGGACAACTAAAGGAAAATGCCCAGCTCCAGAACATCTACGGGAGGACCTGTCAGAAATGACATTTAAAAACATGTCATGACATACGTGTCTTTATTAGCCGTCTAAGTCTTCATGGTAAGAGCAGTAATTCTTACTCAGTTCCTTTTTGAGCACTATTGCAAGCACGGTGGCTAACACCAATCTATTAATACTACATCCACTTCCTTTTACACTGATCTAGTAACCTATTTTATACTCAGAAGTACAATCTTTTAGTTAAATATAAAGGGTAACTGTGTCTTTTCAAGATGTAGGTGATACAATAGTTTTAGAACTTGCCTTCATGGTAAGGGCAGGGCTTAAACAAAAGAAGCCTGGATCATTAATAGTCCAGCAGGCTCCAGGTTAACTTCAACAGGACAAAACCTCCTTTTCTTCTGCACTGAAGGGCAAGAAACACAGTGATGAGATGTACCACCCCAACTCTAAGCACAGTAAAATGTCTGAAAACAGCAGGGCTATGAGCTAAGTTCTATAAAATAATGCAAATGTAACTGCCATGTAGTTATCCATACATGACACTGGGTAGTGCCCAGCTCCTGGGACACCACTGTTTAAGGGATCCTTGGATATGCCAGAAAATTCATGGGAGAACAAAGTGCTGCTTCTAGAGCAAAAGGTGAGGCCAAAGAGCTGCACAATGGGACAGCTGGTAACTTCATCCATGCAACCAGTAGCTAAACTGAGATGTCATCAAATGCCACATAGAAGGGATTTATGGGAACACCTGTTCCCCTACAGAAATGTCTCTTTCTGTGCTTAAAATCACAGAATTAGCTACGTTGGAAAAAACCTCTGAGGTCATTGAGTCCAACCTCTGACTGGTCACCACCTTGTCAACTGGACCATGGCACTAAAATGCCACATCCAGGTCATTTCTTGAACACTGCCAGGGATGGGGACTCCACCACCTCCCTGGGCAGTTAAAGATGTGCTGGACCCAGAGGCGTCCCTTGGGACTGGGACACAGCGATGTGGCCAGCACAGCTTCCCTGTGGGCACAGCACCCGGGCTGGACACCGATGACCACTGGAGCCCCAGGCCCAGGGCTGTCCTTCACACCCTTCCCCAGAGCCCACGGCCACCGCCGAACGCCACAGGGATATGAACCTGCTTGGCAGACGGTGATAAAACATCGCGCCGAAATAAATGTACTTTCCCTTCCTGCAGCGAAATTAGAGAAGGGGAAATTCTTTGCGATCTGCGCCAGGAGGGGGAAAAAAAATTTAAAAAAAAAAAAAAAAATGCTGGTGTTGTCAGGGGCTCTCCAGCACGGTGGGGCCGGTACCACCCGGGCTCGGAGCGGTGACCGGGCGGTCCCGGGCCGCCCCCGCG